>CAJNDT010005874.1:430111-511968 GCA_905221615.1 Symbiodinium sp. CCMP2592 | reverse complement strand
GGTTGCGACGGTGGCTTGAGGGAATGTATGTGACGAAAAGCTGGGGTTTCGAGTCGTCATCGGAGATGGACTCACAAATGTGTGTTGGGGAGTGGCAGGTGTGGGGGTTGGCAGTGTGGTGGGTGGAATTGGTCCGGGAAACTGTTGGGGTGGGGGAGGGGGTGGAGGGAAAGGTGGGAAAGTGTTGTTGTGGCTGTACGTGTGAGCTGAACCCCAAGTAGTCGGGATTGGTGATGAGGTGTGTGGTGGGATGTTGTGGATCCCTGGTGGTGGGGAGATCGGGTGCAATGGGGTGCTGCTGGTCGGGGTTGTTTGTCGCTGCACGGTACTGATTGCTGTACCGATGATGCCTGTTGGCATTGTTGTATGCCACTGAGGCTGTGTCGGCTTGTACATGGTTGCACAGTGGGGCACTACAGTTGCCTGTGACTGCAAAAGCTGCACATGGAACATGCATGAGCAACCTGGTTGGCATGAGCGTCAACATCAACTTGTGCGAGGCATCCAGCATGCAGCTGCATCGAATCTTCTTTGGCTCAAAAGCGAGGTCGGAGCAAATGCCTGATTGCAAACAACTATGTGTACAGGGATTCAGGCCTGGAAGAAAAAGTACTAGAGAGTTACAGGAAGACACGGAAGAAAGAAAGAAGAAAGCAACATCACTGAATGAGGCCGAATCCAACGATGCTGAAGTGCCCGGAGTGGAATCCCCACTTCTCCGGGGTCCGCACAACACCCTTTCGCACCACGATGAAGGCTTCTCTGTACATGTCCCGATACGTCATCTTGTAATGCTGATACTTAGTCCGTATTGTCCCGATGACGATCACTCCCTGTTGGCCCTTGGGCCGCCGCGTACATTGATCGGTAACTATATGTACCGTGCTTTCCGACACCTCTCCTGGGGTCGCATTCCCGTATATGACGCAAGAGGGAATGGGTGGATAGGACTTGTCGTCGAAGCAATGGCTGACAGAACTTGGGCGGACCAAGTCCTCACGCATTATGCGTGCGGCACTTGCAATGTTCGTGCCGTGTCCGGCGGTGTAGATGTATGTTTCCCCTGGTGGGTCAGTGGCACGAGTGCCGAATGCTCTGCGAGTCTCACCAGCCCACGGGATGAATAACATAGTATGCACGCCGTCCGATATTGGCGTCAGCGTTGCTCCCAATTCGTTGCACGCTGAGCTCGTGCCCGACTGTAATACGGCATGCGCGAAATCGGTTAAAGTCTCCTGCCTGAAATCGCTGTCAGCAGCTATCTCGCCCAAAGTTTTGGCGAGTTTGTGCGCTTCCTCCAAGTCGACAGCGTGGGGGGTCGGCTTTTCATGATCATAAAGCTCAGAGAAAGGCGCCACATCGATCTGTGGTGGTCTGCTCTGTTTGCCCAGTTGTTCGAGGGTTGGCTGACCCGATGGGGCAGCAGTTGTGGATGCATCGAAAGTCGGAGCAGGTGTCCGAACAGAGCTGGGGGGATTGTGCCGAAGCTGTTGGCGCGAAGATGTGCCCTGGCTTGTTGGGGGCTGCTGTTGTGCTGCTTGGCTGCCCTTGATGCGGAGGGCGATGCGCTGAACCTGCGAAGCCAATGTTTTTTGTGGGACTTTGGGTGGGGTAGGTGGCCTTTGACGTGGCTGTGTGGCTCTGTAATGCCACTTGTTGGCATCATCATCACGCACTGTAGAATAGCTGCGGAGCACAACCGAGGTCCGAGGAGGTGGCGATGAAGCTCGCCTGGTGTCCCTGCGAGAACGGCTTCTGCGAGTGTCGCGGGATCGATGGTGTCTGCGTCGGCGGTGCTGTCTGCCGCTGCTTGCAGGTCGTGCTCGGCTGCGCGTGTGTCGACGGCGTCTAGTGCTCACGGTGCGAGTTCTGCTGCGTGTGGGTGAATGCCGTCGTCTGCGTGGCAGCGGAGGGTGATGGGGGGAAGTACGAGCTGCGAGTTGGTCAGTGTCTGCCGATCCCGTATCTGGGGGTGGTTGTGCGGGTGGTACTGTATTGACGGAAGGGGTGTTGGCTGTGTTTGTTGGTTGTTGTTGTTGGGGCGTCATTGCGGGTGTCTGCGGGGCAGTGTGTGCAGCATCGGCAGTGGGAACACTGGTGGGGTGGGGTTGTGGAGCTTGTTGAATTGTTGTTGGCGGCGGTATGTGGGATTGTTGAATGGGTTGTGTGGGAGGGATGTTGCAAGGTGCAAGTTGGGGTTGTGGGGCAGGTGGTGTAGAAGGAAAGTTGAATGTGGTAGGTTGGGCCTGATGCTGTGTCGAAGCAGATGGGCTCATGGGAAAAGCTGTTGGATGGGTAGGCAAAAGAGCAGGGTTCATGAACGGTGTGGGGTGTTGTGACATGAATTGCTGGGGTGGAGGTTGTTGTGGCATCTGGGGTTGTGGTGTGCTGAGATGTGTGTAGATCGTCGGATGCTGTGGAATAGGAGCGGTGTGTCCACACGGCATCATGGGGAAGCCGTGCGTTTGCTCAAGAGGAATCGTAGTGGGTTGTGTCGGCAGTGTGGGCTGCTGAGTGGCAGCAATGCCGGTTGGCATCATTGCTGGGTAGCTTTGAGACTGCGGTACCCATGTGTTCTGGTGAAATTGATTAAGCACCGGTCGGGCTGTTGGTGCATATGGTGTTGCTGGTGGCTGCGCGGCAAAATAATCCGGCCACATAGCTGCAACGAAGCGGGTGAAACACACACAGTTGCACAAGCAAAGTGCAGGCTGTCCTGATTGTCCCTGCTGGACTGATTTGAGAGGTCGTAGACGGAGAGAAGGAAGGTAGAGGGCCGAGTACTCTCCGGAGAGAGCGCTGCTTCACTTGCTGTAGACCTCTTTACCACGTCTGCACTCATGTCAGATGCACATGCCCTTGCAGTCCCTGAGGAATAAAGAAGTGGTAAAATACGGGGCAGACTAGAGAGGTAGCACCTGCTCACTAGACGCACTTTACTGCATTAGCCGTCCCTTACTGCACCTGCACTCATGTCAGACTCACATGCGAGCATCAGAGAGAGAGAGATAACGTAGCATCTGGAGAATCTGAACGATCTGAACGAAGGCTGAACACCCGGTTCATCACCGGTCTCCCCGGAGGGTCACCACGGCGCCATGACGGAAAGCCGTTGCTCTGGAGGCTCAACGACCCACGCTGATCACACTGATGGATTCGGCCAAGAGTACGAGTGCAAGAGGAAAAAGAGAGGCATGTTGTTTAAGTTGTAAAAGCTTGTCAGATTGTGGCAACCGTACAGCTTGTTTGTTGTCAAATCAACCGCCAAAAGTGGTAACTGAAAACTCTCTAATCTTGGCACAGGGGCCTTCTAATCGGGCTGGCACAGGGGCCCCAGCTCAAGGTTTTGCAGGTACGCCGAGTTGATCAGACTCGGTATCCCATGACTGTGGTAGCTTCGTTGAGTGCGGTCCCACAGCCATGCCGCACTCCCCTGCAATCGTGAAGGAGTGACCCTCTGCTCCCATGTGCTAGGGAGGTTCACACACACACACACACACACACACACACACACACACACACACACACACACACACACACACACACACACACACACACACACACACACACACACACACACACACACACCAACACACACACACACACACACACACACACACACACACACACACACACACACACACACACACACACACACACACACACACACACACACACACACACACACACACACACACACACACACACACACACACACACACACACACACACACACACACACACACACACCCCACACAAACACACACACACACACACACACCACACACACACCACACACACACACACACCCCCCACGCACACACTCACACACACACACACTCACCACGCACACACTCACACACTCACCACTCCCACACTCACACCCATCACACACTCAGAACACTCACACACTCACACACTCACTACACCACACACTCACACACTCACACACTCACACACTCACACACTCACGACACTCACACACTCACACACTCCACACCTCACAGACACACAGACACACAGACACACAGACACACAGACACACCGACACACAGACACAGACACACACAGACACACACACACTCACACACACTCACACACACTCACACACACTCACACACACTCACACACACTCACACACACTCACACACACTCACACACACTCACACACACTCACACACTCACACACTCACACACTCACACACTCACACACTCACTCACTCACGCACCTCACGCACCTCACGCACCTCACGCACCTCACGCACTCACCCACGCACTCACCCACGCACTCACCCACGCACTCACCCACGCACTCACCCACGCACTCACCCACGCACTCACCCACGCACTCACCCACTCACACACTCACACACTCACACACTCACTCACTCACTCACTCACTCACTCGCACATACAAAAGAAGTCTCGAAGGAACTTCCTGCAAAGCACATGGGGTTCGGCCCTGACCTCCTCTCCATCCGACCGGGCCATCCATCCACCAAGGCACGCGAACACAACTTCCATCTTGAGCTCCGAAGCCTTGGGTTTCGGCGGCGTTTACATTTCGGGTGTATATGCTCAGTCGGTTTCGCATGGTTCAACGAGGCGACGGCAGGTTCCAGCTCCGTCAGAGTATCCTTACTGTTCAGGCTTATAGTAATTGTACCGTGCAGATAGCCTTCAACGACCAATTTAACAAACGGATCCTGCCTCGGACTCTCTGGCTTCACGATCTCAGGCGTAAGATCTTCGAGTTCTAACGTCTGCTCTGGAAATCCGAACTGCAGGAAAGCTGTTCGCGCAAATTTCGAAGCTCATCGCTCGCCCCGATCATCCCCGGTCCTTATCGATGACCCTTCTAAGATATCTTGATGAAAGTGAGGGTGCAGCCAGCTCCAAACCAATAGCCCCCTGCAAGGCCGGGTCCTTGAACCTCCTATCTGGTCCTATTTCGCTTCATGTGGTCAGCCCTTTGATGGCCTCTTCCAGATGTAAACCGCTCCGGATGGTCGCGAAGATTTCATCGCGAAGTTCCTGCAAAATTCATGTTGAAACTCATGTCTGAGAATTTGAGGTAGGGCCCTTGCACCTTGGGACATACTTGCTCGTCACTTTTGTGCAATCCCATCGGCTTCTCCTGCATGAGAGTCCGGCGCTGATTCTTCCATTGAGGGTCCTTCGGTGGAATCCCGTGCAAGAGGCCATCGCCTCAACAAACGATGCGGGAACAAACGCATTTAAACCGTCACAAGAACCCGCTTGTGCTGGCATCCATGCTTTCACCTGGGGCATCGGATAGCTCACAAAGTGTAATGTGACTTCGCAGCCTCCAAACCCGAAGTATCTCCACCGAACAGCAGTTGCAAACTCATGCTAAATTAATCAGTCGATGACTTACAAACCATGCCACAACATGAGGGAAATCGATGCTGTTGGTCGGGAATGTGCAGAATCCTGTCTGGTTTCCTTTGTCTTCGATGCAAACCTGGATACATCCTCAGTTCATGAACCCCGACTAGCGGAACATTCGCGAACACATCCAGACTCCAAGGACAGTGTTTAAATTCGTATTTCGGCCAGCACGTCTCAAGGCCGAGATTCGCCAACGGGGTCCAGCTTCGCGGTAGCGCTCCTGGCCAGGTCCAAAACTCTGAGACTCTTGCCGCATGTGCGGCCTGCTTCGGAAGGTTTCAGCGCATTCCGCGCACTGTCCGTCCAGACTGATCATGTTTTTCCGCACGCAAGCATGAGAGAGGCATGATGGTTGAGGTCATCAATGTCAGCATTGATGAACTGCACGATTTCTCGTATGCCGAACTATCTGGAGCGCGTCTCCTGAAATGTGAGGAAATCTCATCCCCAGCTACATGGTTGGACTGAACACGGCTATAGGTCCACCACGCTATCGCTTCTTCAATGAAAGTTGTCACCTTGAACTCTTCGGAAAAAAGCATTCAGAAGCATTCTGCGAAGCGAAGAATGTGTAGCCGCACACCCTAACAGTGACTTCAAGAGCATCCTCGAAAAGTTTGTCCACGTGAGTCACAAGCACCTGAGTTTAGCTCGGCTCCTTAGGTTGAGAATACTTCATGTCTTCGTGCAGCTACAGTAAGCAGCCATCAGGCAAAAGCAGCTCTGACACTGCAAGTTTAATTACTCACGGCACACTGCCCGGAACAACTTGACTGTTGCAGATCTTTTCTGGTGACAAGAAGCCAGCGGAGGCCGCATGGTAGCTTGCATCAGCGAAAGGACCTGGAACACTGAGTGGGGTTGGATCACTGATGCGGCTTGTTTCAGTTTGTGAATGTGGCAAGATTGCGTTTGTCCCTATCACCAAGGAAGGAGTCTTACAGGTCCTGCATAGCCTGCGGCTCTTTGACTAATGGGATACGCCGAGAAACGAATTCCTCAGCCTCGTTCCGGGTATGGCGACCGGCGCGCAGAACCCAGATCAACTGCACCTAGAAGAGTTCAGCGAAGAGTGCGGGACAAATAGGGTTCGACTGTAAGTTGTCATATCAAGTCGGAATCTGTTGAACGTCCAAGAACTTTGTGACACTGAACATTGTTGCTTGTTCTGCTGGGTCATCGCACCTGGAACGAGGTGACGCCCAAATGCTGCTTGCTAGCTGCTAGCTTGCGGAGTCATCGGACAGGAAGTGCACGTACCGAAGGCCGTCAGCTGCCATTGCAACTTCTTGAAGGCACTGCAGTTCCTGGCAGGCGTGTCCTGGACAGCTGCCCAACATGTCCAATGAGTACGATTAGCCTCGACATAGGTTTGCGCATCCAAACATACCTTGTGCTAGCGCAACCCAAAAAGGCATGTGCGATGACAAACGGTCAGTAGTCTCCGGTCTTGCAGCAGGTAAGCTCATGTTCACACCAGCCTCGAACACACAACGGCAATGTTTCGGAGGATGAGGAGAGACAGCAGGGATGACATCCCTACGCTTTGCAACCCCCCCCCCCCCCCCCCCCCCCCCAACCTTTCCGATTTCCAGGATCACAGGGGAGCGATCTCTGCCCCTGCACTAGCGTGCCCGCTTAAAGTGGGCATAGAAATACCTTCATCGAGCACAAAGATTTCACTGTTGGGTGGGAGAGAAGCCACTCCCGAAAGCAAACATACAACCATGCGACAGGTCTCAAAGCTCTCTCCACTTAGTGTTGGAGGCTCGGTTTGAGCGTTCCTCTCTCTCATGCCAGCGCGCAGCAATCCTTTGCTGTTTTCCTGGGCATACTTCTGGACCAGGAGCAGAGGCATCACCCGGCCAAAAAACACAACTCGGCAGCAAAGCCATGCTCTCTCAGCAATAGCCGAACTGCAAGAGGAGGCCTTGCCGTGTCCACACTCATCGTGTCAGTATAGCTCTCGCAGAAATCCGTGTAGCCGGGAGCTCCAAGCAGAGAGAAAGCGACGACGGAAGCTGTCAGCATGAGCGGGACGAGAGGTTGCTCTGATGGAAGCAATGGGAGCACGAACACACGTCAGAGTCCGACGGGGCAGAGGAGGCGCAGAATAAAGGATGCCAAGGCAACCGCATGAGTCCGAGAGTTTTGCCTTGTGCTTTGCAGCAATACTGACGAGACAGGCAGACAAAGGATACGGAAGTTTGATACACGTCCTGGGGCCGCGCCAGTGCAAAACTCAAGTCAAATTTCTGATCTTTGTCAACAGCATGCGAACCCCGACGTGTTGATGCCGGTCAAGACGTCGCGATCATACTGCTGTGGCACTTACAGGGTGACAGGGGTGTTTGAGAAAACAAGGGGCCTACGGAAACCGGGATATGAGGATCAACACAGCACGTATGACTCTTACTCACCCCTGACTTACTGCGCCCCCTCCCCAAACACACATCAACTTGACCACCGGGGCAAAAAAAAAAAAAAAAAAAAAAAAAAAAAAAAAAAAAAAAAAAAAAAAAAAAAAAAAAAAAAAAAAAAAAAAAAAAAAAAAAAAAAAAAAAAAAAAAAAAAGAAAAAAAAAAAAAAGAGAAAAAAAAAAAAAAAAAAAAAAAAAAAAAAAAAAAAAAAAAAAAAAAAAAAAAAAAAAACAAACAAAAAAAAAAAATAAAAAAAAAAAAAAACAAAAAAAAAAAAAAAAACAACAACAAAAAAAAAAAAAAAAAAAAAAAAAAGACGTTGCGTGCTAACGATCGACCCACATGGCGTAGCATCGGCACATGGCTTTTTCCTTGGTCGGGGTTGGGATGCGTCAGATGCGTGTTTTCTGCCGTCCCCATATAGGGCCTATTGCCTGTACTTGGAGAAACAAGGAGGACCGTAAGTATGTACTTGGTACATAGATTACATATGAAACTTATTTCTTATTATGAAGCGGCCGCCTGAGACCATTTTGTTATAGTCGAAAAGGAACAGGACCGCATCTCTCTCACCGTTGGAATACTTCGTGACCATGATTGGATATCATCACCTTATCGTGCCACCATCTTCAGGACTTCTGGCGCAGTGTTGCACGCGAGACCGGTGAAATTCGCACTGTTTTGTCGAAATCCTCAATGGTAATCAAATGGGGTATAGTCGACAGATGTGACAAGGTGATGGGTTGAGGTCTCATGCCTGACTTCGCAAATAAAAGAGGGCACGGTATACACACATCTACACAGACATACGTGCCTGAACATATATATATATATATATATATACATACATACGCAAACACACACGCACACACATGCGTAACTGTATGTATGTGTGTGGCTGTATGTACCGGCATGTAACTGGACACAGCTGTATGTTATGTATGTAGCTGCATGCACAATTGTATGTATTTAGGTGTGCATACATGTATGCATGCATGCACGGACGTACCTATGCATGTAGGTACCTATGTGCAGACTCCTCTGCAAACGGCTCTTCATGTTGTAGCCCTCAGTTTTCGTGATTTTAAGTCAGTTGTTCATACGAATCTCATGCGACTTGCTTGTCACAAAGCAGGGCGCAATGCAGTGTGACGTGTGAAAGGCACAGCAGAATACATGGGAAAGGGCAGAGCAGAGAAATCGCAGCTTGCTCGCATCAGCGTGTCGCAACTCGTTCGAGTGATTTCTAGTGAGACCAGCCCAATGCGGCCTGAAGCGCTCAGCGCTACGACCAACGACCCCATGTTCTGCGACGAACGCGAACCAGGACGAGGGCAGAACAGCACAGGCGTCTCGCTGCAGGCGCAGCTGACTAATCCTGGCTGTATTGGTCTTGCATGGCCGTGCCAATCTGCCGCAGAAGTTCAGAAAACATCGCATCTCGCGATGATGAGAGTCCGCAAGCTTGCCGGCAGACAAACAAAGCCGACAAAGCCGCGTACATGCAAAGAACTGAATTGTCAGGCGTGCAGTAGTGCTACAGGACCGTCTTCACATGTCTGCATCCAGTTCAACATGGACATAGACTGATGGAGCCGAGGCTGTAGTTTACCAGCTCTTTGTAACATGATCAGCTTAGGCTTCGAGCATCACATGCTGAGGATAATATAGGCGCGTCACAGACCTTCGCACGTGTACTTGTAGTTTTCTTTGGACTTTCTTGACTGCGACTTTCAGGTTTCGATTCTCGCGGATGCAACTCACGAAGATGCTTTGCAACACAAAGCACCATATCTCGAGTGTCGTGAAAGCCTGCCGTACACAGTCTCCGGAATGCATTTAAGCTTGCGTCCAAGGCCCAAAATCGAAGGAAAGCATAAAGCAGTCGCATTTGTAAACCGGGGCTGATCGTCTTGCAAAGCCACTATACAAGAGCGCTCTCGTTGTGCGATTGTGCCCTAATTTATTCAAAATCGGGCAGGCTTTGGCACTCGAGATCTCCAGCAGCCGGTCTGATTCACTCGTGGCCCAACTCCTCCTCGAGTTCCTCGATGCGGCGTTGAAGCGCGATGATCCTCGGCTTCTACACAGAACCAGCTTGACTCAACTGTGTGCCTGCATGCCTGGTTAGCAGATTCTGTCGCCAGGAGGGCAAAACGGTACCGGATGTTGCAACGGCTTTCGCGGGCCCCACTGGTCCGCAAAAATCCCGAGCAACTGTCCCGATTGCCGAGAGAGCATTTATCTTTCCTCTCGAGTTAAAGTGAATTCACGGATTCCGATCCCAATCCTCCGATGCACCACATTTGTCTCCCAAAGCTCTAACTTCCTTGGCAGCATGTAGAATCCTGTTGCATTGCTCATGGGACTCACAGCTTCGTCTCATCTGAAAGATTCTGTAAGAGAACGGATGGAACAATGCCTCGCTGATTAGGCCCAGGTGCTGTTGGTGAACAGATGTCTTCTCGCCCTTAAGAGCGGTCACCTCCAACGGGCCCCAAAACCCCCAACAAAGTTCCTCAGCTTTGTGAAAAAGTTAGATCTTGCCTGTTGCTGTAGACGGACATTCTCTGCTTCTTGCAGCTTCTGAGACACCTGCAGGAACTTTGGCACTGGGCCGCATGCTTCGTCAGGGGCAAGGCAACATGTTTGTCAAAGTTCCTATACTCCTGCAACCAAGCGGGAAACCTCCAATCCAGGCTTCTTCTGTTTTGTGTGCGTGGTGTGCGTGCGTGCACACCTCTGCGGGTGGGTGGTCGCGGGAGCTGGGGATGGGGTGAGGTTGGGTCAGCGGGTCTGTGTTTATGTCACAAGGGATGTCAAACAGACGACCCAGGTTCATGTCGCTCCTGGGCCAGGGTACAACTTTTTCCGTAATACTTTGTTGTCATAGTTTACATAGCTGTTTTGGCTGCATTGCTCTGCATGACGCGTTGGTTTTGCTGCCCCTCACGGCGAGGCAGTTCACGGTGCAGTTGGAGCTTTATCCGAATTCGCTTGGTTGATCTGCCACATCAAGAACCCAGCTGCATCTTGACATAGCATGGCACGCCGACGCTACCCAATTGATTCGGGTGTTTCGGCGGTGCTAAGCTGTGGTTGAGGGCAGTTGGCAATACGTCAGGCGTTTGGCAGCGATTAGCGATATTTCTCCTTGCGATTTCAAGACTTCGGTCCAACAGGATGAGCCGCAACACACATGTTACATGATCATGGTGCAACTCGATAGTGGCTGACGCTCATGTATGGGCTCGTCAAATCAGAAAAAGCACTACTTTGAGAAGCTTTTGCTGCTACTCCTCTCAAAGCTCCATGACAGGTGCCTACTTGCAGAATGTGCCAAGAATAGACAGGCTTTCGGAACCCCTGGCAGGACGCGGCCACCACGGGACCCATCGCACAACTGCACATGATGCGACAGGAATCCTGCCCCGCCACCCTCATACGGAACAATCCGCAACCTCACCAAGAAACACGAGGGAACGAGATCACAAAAAGTGTACGGTCTCCCGACAGGAACTAGAGCATGCAAGCTCTGATCACGGTGTGCCGGCAGCAATTCCTGTAACTCGGAGACTCCAATCGGCGCTGGATTGCTGGATGTCATGCAGTCAATCTTTTGCTGACATCCCTGTTCCACAACCGCAGCGGACAAATGATAATCCTCGCCTCGAACTCTTGCATCATGCGTTGGATGTCAGCCCCGAAGTACCGCTTCACATCGTTCAGCTGGGACTGCATGCCTCCATTGAAGACATCATGCGAAGCATTGGCGGGAAGATGCTCGAACATGCCATAGCATGGGGAGTGGCAACTTACTGCTTGCATCAATCTTCGTTTGCTGTACTGGGGAGAGCCCAGCTCGAACATGGAATACCATCCGGTCCGAAGTGCCGCTGGTGGAGTTCGAGTTTCCCGCTTTGATGCTGTGCACCTCGGATGACTTGCTACGTCAGTGGATGCCCTCTCGACTTCCGGGCTTCGGGTGCAAATTGCTCTCAGCCTGTAGCGAAACAAGAGTATCCCAAGATGTCCAAGCGATCACAGCTTTTGTGGGAGATGTTTGGAAGCACAGGCAATGGAGCATTGAGACATTGAGGCCGCAATTCCATGATCTGTCTGTTCACCCACTACCTGCAGGGTTTCCGGGATGAGCCCTGATCAAGCCCAGGGACCCGGGAGCAGCGAGAACTTAAGTGCGAATGTCGCTTCTGCTTCTCTGGTTGCTGCACATTTCGAAAGCCTTCCTGCTGATTCTTTTGCCTCCTGGCTGTTTTTTTTCCTTTGCTCCTGCTTGGTTGTGCCTTAAGCTCTTTCCATTCTTTCTGCCAATACCAAGCCCCCTGCCACAAAATTCGGTCAGGCGAAAAATTCATTTACTATCCCGCGTTCATTGCAATATTCCATTCCTCGGTGCCTCTTTCAAACGACTGTACACATTGCAGTGCGCACACCCTGCAGTCCTGAATTTCTGTGGTTGCTGTCGCCTGCAGTCCACCAGCCTCTGCTCAGTTCTACTTTCCTGCAGCTTCGACACGGCGCCTGCAGAATTTTAAGGGGACCTTTGATCATAGGAGGAGGGGAACGCAGCCAATCGTCATGCCAAGGCGCATGTCCTTTTTCGATGCCCAAAGCCTCGTTCTGGGACTGGAGGGTCGTGGCCAAGTCGTGCACCTTTCCGTTGTGTAGTTTTGATGTTGTACAGACTGCGAAGCGGCTGGTGCACTCTTGTCAGGCGGCCTCTCGGGCTTTGTTGAGAAATCCGTCTTGAAAGAAGCCTTGCGGACTCCGAAGCAGGTGCGGGCCTTGCCCTTCATGCCGGTTGGCTTCCGGGAAGCACCTCGCTCTAGAGCGGCCGGATTACCCAACCCATTAAGGACTCTGGCGAAGCTGCCGCTGGGTGTCCAAACAGTTTTATGGGTAGATGCCGCCATTTGCAGGGGCAATGATACACACTACAGTACCTGTGGAACTTGCTCACTAGAGCTCTTCTCGGTGAGCTCTGTGTCAAGTTTTGAAACTTCGAGGCTCGAACTGTAAGTTTAACAGGGAACCTCTATGCTTAGTCTTGCTCCTGTTGGAATGGCAGTCCGTTGTTTGGCAAGTTGGTCCGACGCCTTCAGAGCAGAGCACAGCTTGGACTGAAGCCTTGCGCCCTATTTTAAACCCTTGTAAACCGCCCGGCTACATAAACCCTAAACCCCTATCACTTCAAAGGTGCGGTACATCATCTGGGAACAAGCTTTTATATTATGATCGAATCTCCAAAAGCAAGTCCAGCTGTGTTTCTCGATGAACTTGACCGTACAAAATAAGCTCTGACTCACTGCGACCCCACTCCAGCCGAGCTTCTCATGATGCTGTCGGTCCTCAGATAGAGCCGTCTGGCGAGGTTGCCACTTCATTCATGCTCACACTAATCAATCCATACAACCCTCCTTAATCTACCCTAGTGCCCCTCTGTCTATACCAGTACGTATCAGCTGAATAGCTCATCAGAACGGACCGGCCGAGCAGCAATCATCGCCCGCCGCTCAACGACTCTTTCCACGTGGACAAGTAGCAATGCAATTGCTGCACCCAGAAAGTAAAGAGCTGGGGCACTAACTTCTTACATCGTGACGCAACGAGTCCTTTGACGTGGGATCTCTTGATGTGCTAAGGGCTTCGATTCGCTTCTACGTAATGCAGGAAAGAAATGGAGCGGAGTAAGCAGGATTAAGCAGGCTCCCGTGCACAGTACTCGCACAGCGAGCTGGGGTGTGCACAACTCATAAGCACGCTCTCCCTTATATTGATGAAGAAAACAAGGGACGAGGCTCCCACAATCCCTACCGCCTTGAAGCTGCGCTTGCACGACAAGCACTTCCGGTTGCATTTTGTGTAAACCCTTTCCGTCAGGAATCCCACCCGGACGGGAATGTCAAGCCCTAGGACACCACTTGCAACGCTCTAGCTCAACAGTGGTGCAGGCTGCAGGCGTTGGCTGCATCATTTCTGAAGAGCTAACAACTAGCATCCGCATGTGCGCATTGGCGTGCAGTGTGCAGGCGATAAGGTGGCAGGATATTACAGCTGGTGTCTTCAGACCACGTGCATCCAAGGTTCATTGTCGTGGTTCAGGACAAGCAGTTGGGCACAGGACTCTGCAAAGCGGGCGCACGCTTCGAGCCAAAAGGCTCCAGCATGTTGTGCTCTGCAGACTGGGCAGGCAGGGCTTACTTGAACGGAGGTCGTTTCTTAGTCTTGCTCTTGGTGCATGCACTTCGCTTGATCATACAAAGGCTTTGCTGGTGACTCGGTCTATGGGCCGAGAACTCAAGCCCGGTTACAATGGATTGTGAACATCAGCCGCCCACTGTTGCAGAAAGGTTCCAAAAGATCTCGAATGCTATCTTCATTTCTTTCGCCCAGAGGCGGTGGAGTTGCGTGCCATCACCGAAGCCCGGCATGTCGACAAGATACACAGGCCTGTGATCATATTCGCCAGGCGGCATAGGAACGACTCACGATGATGCGTGCAATGCGGCTGCAATTGAAACATTACTCAAAGTACGTGGCAAGACTTCAATCGCAAGACAGATTCCCAGGCCTGAAACGCAGGTCCGCGTCAGGATGCAGAGCGCAAAGCACTTCGTCCGTCCGCCCCTCCTGTCGAGAATGGGGACCGTTAGGGCTCTTCTTGCAAGTGAGAGAGCACGTCCCGAGCAAACTCCGGGTGCCACTGCCGTCAGGGCAGCCATGCCAGCTTGACGGTGCTGAGACCTATGCAGCCTGAAGGGGCCTAGCTCGAACACAAAAAAAGAGAAAAGGTAACATGCCGTTCGAAAGGGATTGGGCAAGTTGAGAAGGGTAGCACGCTGTTCTTCAAGAGCTGTGGCACTGTGAGAACAAGCGGCGACATGTGACATGTTCTGCACGGAACAGCAGTGCTGCCAAAGCGGAGCAAGCCGATTTTCACAAAATCTGCAGGCCAATCGAAACAGACTGGAGACTGGGCAAATTGGGAAAGGAGAGCGAGCCTTCTGAAAGGAACCATGGCGAAGTGGTGTAAACCCTTTCAGAAGCGGAGGTTTATAAGCCGTTCGAACGAGACTCTGGCATTCGAACCTGTTTAGTACGTGGCTTCATTGAAACCGAGGACCTAGCTCATTCCGTGAAGTGCCGGTCGAAACCTAACTTAAATCCCCCAGCTGTCGCTCCTGAACCATATGTTCCTCCTGCGGTGTTAGAGGCTTGAATGAAGACACCGCCGTTGACTCCCGGAGGCTTGGAAGCAACTGTTGGCTTTCAGCCCATCAGAAGCCAAAAGGACGTGTGCAACAGCCCAGCAGCAATCAAGAACCCTCAGGGCTGGAGCGGTTTGAGGCTCTTCTGGGCAGCAAGCACTGATTCATTCAGTGAAGTCGTATCGGTTTCGTAAGCTTGGGCAAGACATTCACCTGCCCTGCCTCTGAGAGGCCAGCGCTCAAATGCGAGAGGCCAAACACCTGCAGAGGCTTCGACAGCGGACTTTAGCTTCGAAGCGGCGATTCCTCTTTTCTCAAGCGAGGCTCAACCTTCAGTGAGCGGCTGGCCTCCCGAAACAACGTGGTCTTGCCGGTGTCAGGTGAACCCGCAGTGACCAGCAAATGCACTCTGGCCTAGGTGGATCGCTGCTCGGCTTGATAGTCGGGATAGAATTAGAATTCAGAAGAACAACAACTGCGACACATCAGTAGTGTGCCTCGTGCAGGTCAGCTGGCTGCATGAACCAGCACTCAGGAAGTGCACCATTCACGGGGAAAGCGCCGACCGGACTTGGAAGGCATTATTTGGCTATCCTGCTTTTGCCACCAATCCTGATCGAACCCCTACGTGAAGCTCACCCTGCTGCCCCAACTCGATTTCCACGACGGTTCTCTTGCAGAGCACATCTGCTGCTCGGTGAACGTCGCGCAGGAGCTGTCTCGTGTGCTTTTTGCAATCTGTTCCAGTCTCTGAGCTTGGACATGAGCACATCCGGCCACTGTCTGGGCAGCAATGACTTCTGCACCTCTTCGCGTTCGTCAAGGATCCCGCCAAGTCTTGAAGAAGGGCTGAGCGCTTCAGCTGCTTGGGCTGCAATGCTGACGTGGTACGGAAGAACAAGTACCAGAAGAGCTCAGAAGTGCGGTCTAACGAGACCCCTTTTCTCGAGACCACACCGCATAGGAATCTAGGAGACTTGCACCCTATATGCTTGAAGCTCTTGGCGGTGTAAGAGAAGGTCGGAGATGTTGCCCGCAAAGCCCACTACATAAAACAACTGACGACGGCTTTACCCGGCTCAGATGGCCTGTTTGCCAATGTGCGCTAGGGAACCTCTGGAAGGGGAAGCCAGGAAACCGAAGAAGAGTGCCCCAAACCGAACTCCGCGCATGTCGAAATTGCAGGCTCGGGAGCCAAATGAAGCCGCATCAGCGTGAGCAGTGCCAAGGCTCGATCCCCTGCCTTTGGTACAGATCAAAAGCTCAGTCGCGTCAGTCATGTCACAGCTAAATCTCCGCTTTTTGTCCCTTACCCTTCCCGGCTCGTTGTCGTAGGGAGGACGACCAGGGACTGCCGTCTGGTCTTGCCTTACTTGTTCTTACCTGTGCTTGCATGTGCTACAAGAGTCCATTAGCCGGCTCTAGCCCCTGTGGACTTAGGCTTACGGCATCGTGTTGACAAAGCTTCTTTCGAGGCAGCCGGAGATATCATCGTGAACGAGAGTGCTTTGTAAGGGTTTCGGGCTTTATTGCAACAAGGCCCAAGTTACATGTGCATCTCTTGGATGCCTTTGCAGAGCCGCCTGCAAAGGGCTTCCAGGGTCCGCCATATCATGCAATATCAAGTGAGTCAGCCGGTAACTAAGCGCGTTGAACCTGTACATCCTAATGTGGATATGTATTATTGTGTCTGTGTATATACACACATACCTACCGGCGCTCTTCCATGTACACTCCTGTATCCCATCGCAACCCCGCAAAAGCCATGCTACAAACAAAGCACTCATCAAGCAAACTCGTGCCGCTCTGGTCGGTGCTGGCAGATGGGCTCTCAAGCGCTTGTCGCCTCGTCGCAGTCATCGTTCCGTGCGAGGGTCCCTTCCTGACTCTGGAAAGGGCTGATAGGACCAAACAGGAGGGCTACAGCTCTTTGCCAAGGGTGCGCTTTGACACCTTTCGCTCGTCGAAGGCTCATTGTATGTGCAAGGATTGGTTGAGCAACAGTCGCGTGACCTCTCCTCTTCCACTAAACTCGTGCCTGCTTCACCATAACCTCAAAAGCCAGTGAAAGGCAAGCCCCACTGCATGAGCTTTGAGCACATGTCATTGCTTGCCGCGGCACTGCTCTGTTTGAAATCCGATCCCGAACCAGCTGAGAAAACAGAACGACAGATCAACCAAGCGTAGTCCAGATGTTTCAAGGCAGCAGCCCACTTTCTGCGGAATTCCAAATCGCAACCCAGGCCGGAGCACATCCAGCTGCTCGCAACAGGAGCGGAAGCTGTGCCAAGCATTCCTCGTGGGGCGACTGTGTGGCGTCGAAGCTTCGAGTGGTTTCGGGCCACAGGAGATGCAGGAGGCAAGCACAGCGACCACCGCACCGTTGCGATGTGGCGCGGGATTGAAACAAATCAAACCAGCCCTCAAATACAGTTGTCAACGCCCTGACTCAAATCTTCGGTATGATTTTCATGAGAGTTGAAACCCCAAGCTACACAACTGCAGCTGCACGCTGGCCGCCGCTGGCCTGAATCCCAAAACCCCTGAACCATGACATTCAGATTAGATTTCAAGCTCAGCGGCCCGTGGGCGCCTCCAGCTCGCCACGGACCCTCAAAGGCTTCGCAAACACGAGGGTCACCGCAAAGGAGGCCACCAGCCTGAAGAAGAAGAAGCCAGTGCCCCTTGCAATCAGTGGTGCGCAGCTACAAACTCACCCGAATCCTGGATTGGCAATCTGTAACCCCGACATCTTGCGCCAAGGCAAGATTAACAACCAGCTTCGAAAAATGGGACTGCATGTTGAATAAAGTCAAGGGCCCCGAGCAGTCATGTGGTCGCACTGCCAGGCTGGCTGGCCCAGGACCAAATTTAGGGACAGAGCAGCAGGGCAGGCCCCCAAAGCACAAACGCATCATGTTTCACGCCCCGCGAAGACACAGGGACGACCAGAGAGCCCAAATGCACCCGCCCCAGATTCTCTGAAAGCAAGGCTCCCAAGACATGTGTGTGTGTGTTGGTTGGGAAGCCTGGAGTATCAGAAGGCAGCCGCGGCAAATGCCTCTCTGAGCCCTCGACCATGGCAGACAAACCCATCAGCTTGGCGAAGAGCAGCACGCGCTGCGCCGGACCCGCAGAATCCCGATAGACCTCCGCTCGTGATCTTCCCAGTGGGAGATCTTTGGAATCAATCTGAACTGGACCCTGACAGACCCCGCTACAGAGTGTGCTACTTGGTAACTTGGGATTCCGAAGTTACGGCCAAAATCTTTGACAAGTGATTCTGTTCCGAGCAGGTTCGCCGGAAAGAGCAAACATCCCAGCAACCTGCCCCATCAAGTCTGACTCCAGTCTTCATTCAAGCCGCCTTGAGGATAGCAGGTGTGGCCTGGCAAAGGCGATCAAAGCCCCAAGCCATGAGGGATTCGGGTCTTGTCTATGATCGTCTTTGTCATACCAGGGGCCAGGGAGTTTCAATGACTTCAATGTGTCTTTGGTTCGTGGCACACGGCAACCGCTGTCAAAACATTCCATGCCAACCCCTGCACGACGACAGCAAAAGAACTCTGTGCCCGTTTGTCGGCTTCATCTGGGATCGGGACATTCTGAAGAATCTGCAGACTGGTGGCTCGCAAAGCTCGGACAGGATCGTGTGCTAGGTATCCTTGGCAGAAAATGCGTTTCAACTTGCG
The DNA here is from genome assembly GCA_905221615.1 of Symbiodinium sp. CCMP2592. Lineage (NCBI taxonomy): Eukaryota > Dinophyceae > Suessiales > Symbiodiniaceae > Symbiodinium > Symbiodinium sp. CCMP2592. The sequence continues at coordinate 493,215 of CAJNDT010005874.1, read as the reverse complement.
CTTGGTCAACTTGGAACGCTCGTTATGTAGCACATTTTCGGTGCTGCATTGGTTTCCAGCAGGAACTCAAACCCAGTCGCAGGGGCGGTCGAGAGGTGGGACCGGGGTGATCGAAACGATCTTGTACAGATGCACCCTTTCAGACGCAGGATGTAATGGATTTTCGCTATCGGTGGTGCGATCGCAGCAGTGACAAATGTCTTCGTTCGTAACCCCGGCAGGGGCTGAGCTGTCTTGGAACAGAAGACACCAAGGATCGCAAAAATGCCTCTGGGTCTGACAACGTCTCCAGGCGCACAGCTCGCGCCTGCGCCGTGGACTGATCTCGCTTGGGGCCTAGGCCTTGAGGGTCTGAAGTTCAGGATTGGTGGATCGAGGCAATCGCCAGAAATCGGGTGTGCCCGATGCTTTCTAAAAATCTGTCTCCGACTTTGGCAACTTGCTCAACCTGTGTGGTTCTTAACTACCTCCGCCGCCCTGGCCCTTAATTCAAACACATAGCACCAAGCCTGTTCCCTTGCGCAGCCCACAGCAGCATGTCGAAGTGCTTCAAGCTCTTCGGCCTCCACACTTGAGGTGTTGGCAATTGGGCTGCAAACAAGAGGGCTTGCAAGCCACCAAAGTCAAGTGGAAGCAGTGCTTTCGCCGTAGCTCGAGGGACCATGTGAAAGAATGGATGCAAACCTCGGCTGGCGCTGTTGCGCCTGGCGGCAGAACTGCTGGTCCATGGCTTCCTTAGAAGCTGTGCGGGCAAAGACTGCTCGTGATTGATGTTTGCATGAAGCATGGCATGTACAGAACATGGCCACCGATTCCCCAAGATGCAGCCTCCTGTTGCAAAGAGCCACTCGGGCAAATGCAAAGGCGCTTAAGCAGACATATGACATAAGCAGACATTCATGAGCAAAACCCAGGGTCGCGGCAAAGCCTGCCGGCAATGCAACATGAGCGGCAGCAAAACCCAGAGTCGTGTTCCGTACCGCACCCACGTACTGCCACTGGGGCAGTAAGGCACATTATCCATGCCGGCCCCCTCGAGTTTCCTAATTCCTGCATCTGCCGTCTGGATTGTCATCTCTTTTCTCGTTCGGGATGTGGAGTTGAAGGCTTCTTTTGCCTTCGAAGAGCTGCAACAGCATGCGCGGCAGGATCGATCTTCATGTCTCGGTGGTGTTTACTCTTTACAACGGGAAGCAGCAGCCGGAAGAAACCAACAGGGCGAGGCCAATGGAGCATTCCTGGACCCCTGCCCGGAAGGCTTTAGTTGAAGACCAGGGCGCAGAATCGAGGCAGCTCTCAAAGCCGAGGGCTCGCTTCGTTACACGCAGGGAAGCCCTCGCGGAGCCGACCACCGCCGTCCTGGAGGCATAGGACCGGATTCACAGATTTGAACCTCACTCATGGCTTGAATCGATGGTTTTCGGAATCGAGCTCTCTATCCAACGGGGAGGAGCCTGAACAAGCGGCATTTGCCACATCGTGCCGGATACTGCACCGCGATGAAGCAGAAACTCCGATGCGAACTGTTGCGAGGCTGGTAGGTCTGAAGGGGCAGCAGCCTGCGAGTTCCAACACATGGTAGTGCTCCCTCCAATGAATTCCAATGATAAAGTCGCAGATGAGCCACCAGTTTCTGAAACAACACCCTGAAGGGTTCACGTGCTTTTCTGGCCAGCATATCTGTTTTTCGATCGAACACCACAGTTCAGGCAGTGCCAGTCCTCGCTATGCCGAATGGGCCTAGCTGAAGCGTGTTGCCGAGCTCCTGCCAGATTCAAGGCATCTCATCTTCGTGGTTAACTGTCAATCTCCAAGTTCCCAAAAAGAGTCCTTTGCAGTTCTAGCTTTGCATCTCCTACAGCTGCTGCAGTCAAAGCACAAAGGACATGCTCCGTCAGGAGATGTCAGAAACGTGAAACGCGACGCTACGCTGTCTTTCCGACAGATGCATCCTACATCTCTCCCACCAGAGCGGCCCCTCAAGCTCTCCTTCCACGGGTTGTGCCCATCCAGCGCGCACTCCAAGTAGCCCTTCCACATGCGACCCACCTCGTTGGGACTTCGCACCTCAACAAACACGATCGCGTGTGCGGGGTCAGCGCTCGTGGCTTTGGCTGGCTTGGCTTTCGCCGTGAGAGTTCATGCTGCGCTTGGCAATATTACCGGTCATGCCAATGTCTGAAACAAGCCCCACGAAACGATGGCAAGCAAACGCTGTGCAGCTTTTAGCCGTCGGTCATACTGGCACACGCAAAACCACAAAGCCGTTATGACTTCACCGTGTCAGTGTGCAACTGGTCTACGGTGTTGCATATAAATGGAGCCATACAAGCCTAGATCCAAGCTCCCTCAGCATGTGCCTTCCCTGAACGCCCTGACAGGGCACCCGCAGGGAGGCTGCCAGCTGGGTAAAAAAGCGCCCGGCTAGGTCGAGAGCCTCCTGTCCAGCGGAGTAACGTGCTGAAGGGTTCAACTTTTTTCTGTCGCCAATACCAGACTCTGCAGCCGCGAAAATGTCGATGACAAGCAGTGCCGGACCGTAGCAGACATAGAGACCGACGGTTCGACAAGCGAGCGCCAGTGGCCCGGGAGCCTGAACCCTCAAATACACAATGCGACGGTACGCATGAGGCATGCCTGCAGAAAGAAGATCAAAAATTATGCCAAACATGCACATGCAGTCATGCTTTGACACAAGTGTAAGCTAACGCTGGCACTATGTGTCTCGAGAACGGATGCCACGAAATGCCTTCCCAGCTTGTGTTCTGGAGTCTGGAGCTTATTCCCTGGTTCTGTTGATTGAAGGCATTTTTGTCACCCGTGCTCGACAAGTCCGACAAGTCCGACGAGGTTTGCGGCAGACTACAACCTTGTTGATTGAAGGCATACCGACCCATACCGACCCGCCATCGAAACACCATGCTTTGATTTCCTGACGATTGCACAGTGAGGCTCCGTGTCGTCGGAAGCAACCTCTAAATCATACTGAGGTGACGACTTATGCAACAACATTGCGGTCAGATTCGTTATAACAACTGCTGACATGACAACAGGACTCTGTCACACCCGCGCTAAGTGCTGGAGATGTGCCAATACCCCGGCCGTCTCCCCGAAATACTCGCAAAACCAGGCAATGCAAAGCAAAGCAAGGTATACACATCATGCAATGTGTGCCAGCACTGTAAAACTGCTGGTTGGCCACGAGGAGGATCAAGGTGCTAACATTCTTCATGTACATACAACCGTTAAGAACTAGATGTCGGTATTCAGTCGCTTGCGGACTCAACCAGGCAACTTAGGACAAACACTGGGTGCACTGATGCGCCTCGGCTGACGGTGTGGCAACGGAGGCTTGACCTTGTCGCCGCATCCAAGAGTAGAGTCTGCAGTTAAACTTTGATTACAACCGCTTAGTTCTTACTGGCGACCTGTGCGACGGGCGTGGTGATGTGAGGACTGCCGGCAGCCATAATACGATGGTGGTTCCATGCTGTGTAACAGAACAATAGACTCATGGCTTAACTCCGCTCTGGTATATTCTGACAAGTTCGGACCCTTGCAAGCGACACCAGTAGCGCGGCTGCTGCTGATGCTGCGACTTGTTCTCGCACCGGCGCCAGACCACCGACGACAACAACAGAGGTTCGGAGAACAGGGAGTCGCCACGGCTTGGAAGTCAATTGTTCCTTGACACAAGGGCGCAGTTTCGGAGGGCCGTAATTCCCAACTCCACAAATCCAGCATCGCAGAAACGCTGCTCCGATTGGAGTAGAGCCATGACATGAGCTGTAGGAGAGTCCAGAGCCCAATGCCCAAACTAGTGGAAACTCGGGCAATGTATTGATGCTGACGACGGTCTCGATACTGTCTCGATACAGTAGTGTCTCGGTGAAAATGGAAGCCCGAGTGTCTGTAGGTCATTGCGCTTGTGTGGCATGTGATGAATATGGTGTGCTCATGTACTACATGTCCACCGGACCATGCAGTAGCATGCATTCGGACACGTTTGTAGGGACGCCAGAACATAGGCCGACACCGGAGATGTGAATCTGTAAGCAATACAACACGTTGCCTTGCTTGGGTTTCTTCGGGGGGGCTTTGGTGGTTTGGACTCAAGGCCTCTTTTCCCGACTTGACCCTCGAGGAGCAATCACCCCTCGGGTCCTGACACACATGCCCGTTACAGAACACACGGAGGAGCTCTCGAGACTTATGCAGAAAGCTGCATGCTGGTAGCCGCACGTTTTGCGGCAAGCGGCAGGCAAATGGTGTTAGTATGGCCACTTCACAGGTGTAACATGCATACTGTGCATACATGTATATTCATACATGCATGCATACATGCCATACATACACTCATACATATATATATATATATACATATATATATATATATACACACATACCTATCTTATCTATATGTATAATACCTAGCTATTTTGACATTTTCTGTTCATGCATGCGTGCTTTCTTGGAAACAGCGACTCAACAGCTAGCTTGATTGATCTTCTCACCAGCTTACACGCCTGCGCACGTACATATGCACATGCACAACATACGACACAGTATAGACTGCACTGCATAACACTTCCTTACTTAACCTTACGTTGTCACGTTACGTTACGTTGAAACTTGCCTACACACTCAACAAACAAACAAACGGACGGACGGACCGACCGAAGGAACACCCACATAATTACCCATACCTACTTACTTCCATACTTGCACACATACACGCCGCTACTTGCCCTTCCATACAGCTCTGTCATGTTCAGTCTTCCATCCGAGGCACCACCGGTGGCAATGTTGCTGGAGCTGCTGGACACCTGAGCCGGTAGTACAAAGCATCAGATTTGCAACAAGCCGTGATGAATCACAGTTTCCTGCACTGAACGGCCGAAAACACCACCACCGGCTTCTGCTGCTCAATGGCATCTTCTATTTCATGCTGCTCTGGCAAACACCAGCCATTGATTCAAGAATCGGAGGGGTCAAGCTCAGCTGTAGGCCTCGAAATCTTAGCATGGACTGGGAGTCATCCGGCTTGGAGACCAGGAGATGCAACAGCTCATGGCCAATTAGTTCAGTATAGTTCAGTACTTTGTAGGCAAGTCGCCGCTGCCATCTCCTCGGGGGAGGAAGGATTGGTCTCCAGCTCCTGCGACGGGCGCAGCAGTCGGCCGAGGGTCGGCCACAACTGAATCTTCAGGCCGGACCTTCGGAAATGAGCAAAGGCGTTCCCTCAGAAGCCGAATGTTCACCCAGGACATGCTCATAGTCAGCCTTGGCAGGGCTTCCTTGGAGAGCCAGGAGCATTGATGCCACCAGGACCGCCTCAAGGCTCAAGAGAAAACAAGGAGCCAGTTTCTTTCAGCTCTCGCGACATGACTCAGGCGCTCACATGGCTACTGCGACACCACAGACCCCGGCCACTCCCACCAAAGTCGATTGTGGCAACTGTTGGAAAATAGATGGCAGTGCGAAAGCAGCCAATTTCGACAGTCATCAGACTTTTCCTGATCTTGATGTTAATATTAAGGCCACTTCCTTCTGCAATCTACAAAACTCCTCACTCACCCTGAGCACAGAAATCAGAATGCAAAGGCCCTTGGAGTGCTTGTAGATGCTCGGGGGCAAATTGTAGCAAGGATGACTGATGGCAAAGTCTTCCTCACCTTCCTCGAAACTTAGATGTGTCAGTTGATCCGTACAAATCCAAAGTCTCTAGATTCAGCAGGTCTTTCCCGGAAGGTTCAGGAGCGAATATGCAGTTTGAAGACTATCCCAAATCAGTATCATGGGCAAGCGCTGCGGGCGCCTCCCCACTGTACTGTGGCTCAACTGTCAACATGGCTCAACATATCCAGATTCGCCTCCGGTGGTGCTTCAAGGATATCGTCCGAGAACGGAGCCTGCAGAGGCTTGAGCAGCACGAGTGACAGCTGAAACCCGCGAAGACCTCAACACCATCCTCCAGCTTACAGGTTTAGGCTCCAGCATTCCCGGCTTGCAAAATGCAAGTTGCACAGCAGCGGGCTAGCTGGGACACGCCACCGCAACATCTATGTATTCAGCGGCAGCAATCGGTGGCAGATTTTCCAACCGGGACCTGCCTCAGTCACACCTGCGAGTTGTACGCGGAAGATGTCGATGTGATATCTTGGTGCCAGGCCATTAGGATGCAACGGCAGATATTGCTGAAGCTGCAAAAATGCACTTGTGGGGCTGAGGCGGACGATGCGAAACGTTTACAATGACTGACTGTAGCTGTGATATGTGGACTTCGGTCGGATCTCTGATTCCTAGACCCAGAAGCAGCAAGACCTCCGAATATTCGTATTTCAAGCTCTCTTGAAACCCACACCATGTGTCAGTTTTCAGAAGTCTGGCAAACCTTCAACAATCAAGCAGCGGCGGTGGAGAGCTCTCGCGACGAACGCGGCGAACGTGGCTCCGGAGAAAAGGAGGCACCAGCAGCTGTGCAGGAATTTTCAGTTGTGAGCTTTACCCGGGCTTCCAGCGCTTGAGATCTTGCAGGTCAGGAAGACAAGTTTGCCAGATGGCTGCTCATGAATTATTTCTCAACCATCAGCATCCTAAAGAGAAACAACAGCGCTCCGAGCGGAACGAGAGGTTGCAAAGGATTTGAATCGCAGGAGTGTCATTTGAACGGCCTGCTGCTTTCCACATTCAGGATGATCATGTCTGGACTTCCGTCTCCGGAATTTCAGGGTTGGCAGGATCCACGTAAGCCCAAGAAATAGACACAGCCCTCTACCATCTTCTAACAACCACCTCACATGATGCCGCAGCACAAGTGGAGCAGTGGCAACATTCAAAACACTTACAACCAACACTGCCGCACGATCCTTAAATCCTGCTGCATGCGCGTCTGCTGCCAATAAAATCCCGGCCACCTCCGGTGTGGCACTCGCTGCGGTTCCTTAACATGCCGGTAGCCAGCCGAGCATGAAATGATATATGGACACGGAAACTGTATGTAAATCAAGTCAGGGCTTCCGGACAGTGACGTTCCACAAATGACGACATCTGATGACAGATGTGAGCGCACCAAGTAAGCCCTAGAGTAAGCCAGCGAGCATCCAAATCTGGAAACCCCCGGGCGCCCCTGTCCCCACAGGAAACCTTACCGTTGCAGAACTGGGCTCCTTCCACCAAGAAATCCTGCACTGCTGCAGCTTGACAAGAAATAGCCGCATCGAACTCCAGGAGGCACCTGTCGCTGTTGCACGAAGATAACACAGAACCGAATGCTTCTAAACAGCCACTCGTGAGTGAACGATTTATACTGAAACCACTTAAAGACTTAACGAGTCTGACTAAAGTGAGCCTCCTGTCGATTTGCCAGATAGAGCCACGCAACTCATGGTGACTTCCCAGTCTCTGCCGGCCATGGAGCCATCAGGGGGCAAAGCGGGAATCCCTAAAGGCCCATCCCAGCAGTGAAAGGAGGGGCGAGGAATATCGAGAGACCAGTGGGGTCGGCTCGCCACAGAATGGGCTCCGAATACAAAGTGCACTGGCGTTTCTGGCACCAGCGTCCGGATGAAGGCAGACATCACGCTCGAAGCCCGGCACGCTCTACTGGTAGGTATCCCTATATACTGGGGCATTTCTTCCATGGCATATTCACAGGATTCAGCCGGCTCGTCCGATTGCGGTGATTCTATCAGCTTCCTGTAGGTTTGTTGTCTACAGGACCGGGTCGAAGACGAGGGACTCCGGTTCAGCTGGCCGCAAGCGATGCTTATATTGCCCCTGTCTTACGTTTCCACCTTCGGCTGTCACTGCATGGGTCGGAAGGGCGGCTCTCCTCCCTCAGCACAAATTCCAATATTCGTGAACTGTTATCTTCTTGGCCTGCGACTGCGCAACAAAACGAAGCAGCCCGCGCAGTCTCAATATTGCGCCAAGCAGCGGTACACAGCCTTGACGTAACTGTCCCAAGCTTTGCCAAGGCTCAGCGCCGCCAGCCTCAGTCTTTCGGATGCAAAGCGTGCCGGATATTCAGTTCTCACGGTATCGAGTTTTGTCTTCAGGAAGTGACATATCTTCCAGACCTGAAGTGCTCAAACAAGGTTTCGCGAGCATGTAGAACTGCCGTTGATGGCTTTGCTTTCGCAGGCCTTTCGCATGGCACTTGTCACCTTCACCTCTCGGGTACGGGCGGAGGGTCGCACCGACATTGCACAATCTTGTCAACCGTGAGCCACTTCTGCGCTGAAGCACTAGCACTGCGATGAGGTTCGAGAGCAAAATCTCTGTGCAATCGTTGCCCGCGTTTTTGTTATTTGTACGTTTGGGCTTCAGGGCAGGATCCCCTTGTGGTCGTGAGCCTTCGCATTTTGTGTATGGCCATGGGACATGCTGATTAGTGACAGGCACTATCACTTTATCGCAGCCACAAGCTGCCTCAATTTCCCAACGCAGGGACTGGACAGAAGGTTTCAGAAGCAAAAAAGGCATTGTACGGTGACGGGCTCGTACTAAACAGCGGAACAACAACTGCTTCTGGGGTAGGCGGGGACCTTGCTTGATTTGCAACTACAAGTCTCATCACTAAGTGCGAGTAGGGCTAAACAAATTCTATCATCGGCGCAGGTCCTTTTCTCACCCGCCCCGTTGATCAAGTCGCACCACAGGGAAATTGGTTCGAATTCGAGGGGGAAAGGATTAGCTGAGCTTCTGCCTAGAAAACGCGTCGCGACGGCGCTTCAGTGACCTTCGGCACTTGAAATGATGACACTGCCCAAGGGGCCCGTTGAAAGCCAGTGAAGCAAAGCAACCGACCTTCGACGCAGCAGCAAGGGATTTGTTAGTGAAGTGTGTCATGACGGTGTGACAAGTGAAAGGGACTAGGGTCTTCGGCTTTAAGGGGTTTGTCGGTATTTTCTAAATATGAGAGGCATCTCGAATCTCGAAGCTCGTGCAACTTACAGGAACTGTGTCAGAAGAAGCTGTCATCCTGCAATCACGACTCGAAACTGCAAGGATCTGCCAAGGGAGGAAAAATGCAGCCAGGAGTCCGCAGCTGTCAGAGCCTTGGCTTGCAGAGATCGGGCTTGACTGAAGCCGAGCTCTTTGTGAGAGTGCTGCGTTGGATCGATTTTGGTGTTCTTACGTTTGGCTTCACCCACCCAGCCTTCGCTGTTTCGCGATTTCTAACCTTTGAGAGGCCGCCGAGCTCGGCCACAGCCCAAGATTGCAGCTTGCGTTCGAAGAGCTCCAAAGCTTACAAGTTTGAGAAATTTGAAAAATTCGATTTTGATGCGCGCACGGGCTTGCTCGCACGTGCGAAAAAGTGATCGAACTTTTGAACTGCTGCACAATTGAAACCTTCAAAGCTTGAAGCTTTCACACGTCCAACCTATCAACTCTCGAACCTTCGACCTCGCTTGGCACAGGTGGGCTTTTATTGGTTGCGTGTGGGGGGGGGGCTGTAGTGACCCACCCCCGCCCTGACATGCAAGCGCCGCAGAACTATCAGCTCCGGAAGACACTCGTTTCAAAAACCAAACGGCCGAATTCTGGCGCCGAGGTTGTCTTTCCCCAAAGACAGCTGCATGGTTTTGCGATACGCCACAGCCAAGCCCAAAGACTCAAATGCACTCTGGAGAGACAGCTATCGGCTGGTTGTGTGACCAGATATCTTTGTGCAGTCAGCTCGAAAGCTCAGACAGCAGATGGCTCGGCTCGTAGGCACTGTTTTCGCCGAAATGGCTGTTGGATTCTGGGAGGGGCAAGCTGAAGATCTGATCAATGGCGGGGATCGCTCTGGCCATACTGACAACTTACAAAATCTGTGCGAATGAGTGGACTGGAATGTGGTTCTGGGTTGCCCGCCGAAAAGTGCATCGAAGTTTTGCTGGGGGATCCAGCACAGGCGGTAGCAGCATCCAGGCGCTACCTTCGCGCGATTTGCTGAGGCTTTGTCTTCTCAGGTACTGTTACCAAACATCTCGGTCTGCTTGACGCAAGCCATGGATCGGCACTACTCTGAAAGCCCGCTCTACACACCCCAGTGCAAGGAGCCAGTGAGCCGCCTCGTGCTGCTCTCGCAAGCGCAAGGCGGTCAGGCCAGACACGACAGCAGAAATCAACACCTGCCATGGGCCGTTGCATTCTGCATCGTGTTGCGTTTCATGTCTGGGGTAGTGACTCACAGCATGGCACCGCTCGTGCTGAAGCAGGACATCTCAAGCAGACTGTGAGGACGTTCCAAGGGTTTCAAGACCCGTGCAGGCTTTGCGGACGCTCACGACTTCACAGAGGGAAACCTGCAAGTGCCCTCTTGCGATCAATAGCCAGTGCGCTTCCTCGAATTCCGAACCCAAGAACCCACAAGATCAGTGAGCACAAACTTTTCTGAACACCTCCACGCTTATCATCCCCCACTGTTTGGCTAGGGGGGGGGGTGCAAAATGGAAAATTCCATTTTGTACGTTGCTATGCTGACTCTTGGAACATGTGCACACAAAAGCTTGCAGGACCGCACAATCCAGACCATCTCGCTCTCTCGCTCTCGCTCTCTCTCGCTCACTCTCGCTCTCGAAATGCAGGACATCACTGAGCCGAAGTTGCAATGCTCGCCGGATTGTTTTCATCGCGAGAAAAAATAATCGCCCGGTATCTCGGAGTGTTCTTCATGGTTTGTGTATGTTTCTGTCCCTCGCCTGGACATGCTTGAGCTCCCTCTGCTGAGGTGATGTCTGAGAAAGCTCCCAACACCTTGTATCTGTCGTATGTGCCCTTTGACGAAATCCCCCGCAGAAATCTCACCATGACAGTCGCAGCGAGGGCCTCCCATGTGGAGGCACTGCCTGGCTTACACTGCAAGTGTTTCGGTGGACAGGTTTTGGGTCTTTCTGTGGGTTCGGACTCTGCCGAAATGTGGATGTTTATGACGTTCATGGGTTCTCAGCAAGGCAAGAAAGCTACACACAAAAACGGTGGTGTCTGATGTCGCTGCGTGTAGTGCGAGGGCAGAGAAAGCATCACCACGCAAGTCCGCCTGTACGCAAACCTGTGCGAGGAGAAGTTGACAATGCAGGCCAGACTGCACGATCCAATCCGGCAAATTAGGGCAAGCGCCCAAAACGCATCTTGCAAACTGTCGACAGAAGCAGCTGGGTCAACATCTCGCGCAGGGCCTTCGGCCTTGTCCGCCGTATCGACGTTGGAGGGATGCCTCACACCATGTCTGCTTACGAAGCCCGTCGCTGCCTGTTCAAAATCTTTCAGTTGCCTGAAGCCTAGCCTCACCTTCCTGCATCATCTCAGACGTGCAATTGTTAAGCTGCCGGGTGGATTCGCAGGCAAGTGCATTAGGGCCACGCACCTGGACGCAAGAAAGTGGTTCATGGCGGAGAACCAAGTGCTCTCCTGCCAGATCTGCCAGGGCCAGAAGACAGGACGAGACACTTCGTTCTTGTCAAATGGGCGATCTGTTGAAGGAAACCACTGGCAGATCACGATAGCCTCCTGTTTCCTGCAGTTCTGCAAGTCGAGCATCCAGCTCTTCATGATCAAGCCTATTTCCTTCTTCCGCCCAGGTCTTGCAATGTAACAGAGAAACCATGTTGCAAAACGGGCGTTCTTCGATAGGCCCTCTTCCAACCAAAGGACGGCGCGACTTTCCTGGATATGCGCGAGAAGGGCTGCCGGAGCCGTCTCACCTCAAGCTGAGGCGCGACAGGTTATAATTTGGAAGGTGGCAGGAAGGCCGAACAAGGTTGGAGAAACGTTCGACCTGCGTCTTCAACATAATTAAAACATCTCGGCACTGGAAGCTTAATTAGCATGTTCAGCCGCAGCTTCAAAGTGTGATATGAGAGGACGATAGCTTGGACACTGAACAGCCAAGTTGTGTAAGGCGGTGGGCGGGTTAAACTAGGTTTACTACAGATTGCTCCAGCTTTCGTACCTGCATTGGCGTTTGGTCAACGTGAAGCCTGGTCGCCGTCTGGAGCATCCAAGCAAAGCCGGATTGCTGCTAGCTCGTCCAAAGACAGTCCTGCCACCATCAAGATGAGCAATAGGAAAAAAACAAGCACCCGAAAAGATCTTTTTGGCAAGCATTGGCAAGCTCACGTTCCGGACCCTCCCCAGCCAATACTGCAAAACGCACTCTATCTGGCACAACTTGTTTGAACCTTGGATCCGTAGCCAGCCCGAAACCTGGGTTTATCCTGCGGCCGATCGGACGGAGCTTCCAGGGATTCAAGGGAGTTGGGAGCAGAACAAAGAGCTTGAGGCGACACAAGGCTCCGACTGAGCGCCAGTCCCAGCAGAATGTCTGGCCACACAAAACCCAAACTTAATTGCACTTAAGCCCCTGTTTACCTTTTACTCGTCGAGGCGCGGCTGAAGCGTTGCTCTGTCTTTGCCAGACGCGCCCAATCAAAGGACCGGCGGAGCGCAGAAGCATCCAGCTTCTCCGTCCCTCAGAAGGTTACAGGATTGGTCTTACCATCAGGAATCGAACCGTGAGGTCTGCTTGTGCAGAACTAGTCGGGGCATGTGTATTTTTCCAACCCTCTCCTATCCTCAACACAACTAACCCGCATGTGGATCGCTTTTGGATTTGCTGCGTCTATACTGTTTGATTTGCTCTGTGCATGTGTGTGTGCACACGTAGATTGTAGCTGTGTAGTTTTTCAGAAATTCCGGAAACTGCAGTCGAGGAGTCGCAGCAGCTCCTCCAGGGCGCCTCGGAGACTCCGAGGCCGCGGCGCATGGCCAAGGCCTTAGAAACCAAGACAGTCTTAGACACTGACAGAGGGATCTGACTCCGAGGCCTGTGGGACTTCGACTTCGGCTTCCTGGGGCCTTGTCTCGTGGACGAAACCTGGCGAAGTTGCCTTCAGCCAGCCCGCGGCATGCTGCTTACTTGATGGCCTTCGCGATCACTGCAGTTATCCACCGCCTATAGCTGGCTGGGTCACACTTCTCTAGACGGTGGCCTGCCCACACACCTTCATGTCCCCACGCAGGATTGGGTCGACAACAAGCCAGCATGACCAAACGAAGAAGTCTGGCTGTTACTAGACTCGGCATGGTCGCACAGCACGGAGAATAGAATTCTGGCCAGAGTCATGGCCATCGACAACGGCAGGTACAAGTCTGAATCCGTGTCACTACTGACATCGGCAGAAACCTCTGAGACTCGAGCGTTGAAGCGTGAGGAATGGGGGTTCGCCCAGGAGATTCCTGGCTGCGTGTTTAGAGTTTAGACCCGAAGCTCGCGCAGTCGATGCTCGGTGGTTAGCGCTTTGCAGTCAACGGCCTGGTAGAATAACGGCGGAACTCGAAGGAGAGAACCAGAGGAGCTGAGCTCCGAACCAAGTATCTCCCCAGGCAGCACATGACTCCAGGCGACCTTAGCTGAAAGGAAGCTTTGATGAAATTTTTTCGACGCAAACAGCACGAGAGCGAGCCATCGTAGCGAGCTTTTTTGTAAGTTGAAGGCCGCAGTCCGGCATTGGCAAAACCCAGAGACGAGACGTAAGCCGCCATGCCCCATGCAACTGCATCACGGCTGCTGTGATCGGTTATCAGTGCAACGAAAACGCAACATGATCCGTTCATGGTACGGTAGCAGAAGCAGTCAATAGCAACAGCCGAAGCAACTAGTTGTCCAGAAGTGGTTGTTGTCGTAGTAGCAGCACTGGCCATGAAAGCTATGGCAAGACTACGTCATCAGTTCTTCCGACCCATCCCACTTAATACCATGTGCCATGGGCGCGCATGGCTGCGGCTGCTGCTGCTGCTGCTGCTGCTGCTGCTGCTGCTGCTACAGCTACTTGAACTACTACTGCTACTCGTAAGTTTTGTTAACCCACAGCCTTCTGAATGTAGCTCTTCACAAGCTCAATCAAAGGTTCCTTGTCGCGGCTCCGTGAATCATGATGTGTTCTGCTATGGGACTGTTCGTTTATACGTGCTCGCTCCCTGTGTGTTCTCTGCATCATACCAATCATCTGGGGCTTTGCCGGAAGAACCCCCAAAGTCTCACAACCGCAAGTATCTGGAGGGAAACTAGAAACTCCTCACTGGGAACCCCTGATAGAGCAGTCTCGCACATGATGGGGTTTCCTGCATGTATGCGCAACCATGCCCACATACACACGAGTATGTATGTATGTATGTATGTATGTATGTAGGTACATACGTATGTATGTGTGTATATATATATATATATGCAAGCTGTATATGCGGTCTGCGTGCTGGAGTGTCAAGCGTCAAAAACCGAAGGTGGGTGCCGCTCCTGTGTCCGAACTTGGACAGGAAATGATGCTACTGTGGTGACTAGTACTGCAGTGAACGACGCCAATGCAACACGTCGCTGTCGACCTGCACCGGCACTGAAACATCTGACCTCGCTATACTTCAAAAGCCGAATCTGACTGCCCACCGAAACCCTGACACATTCCGATTCATCCAATTGCTCCAGCAAGGCTCGCTCGGGTGTCACAAGAAGCGGTTCGCACATCCAGGTCTCCATGGCGCAAATGACGGATCCATGGTCTGGGAAACAAGCCCCGGCCACGGAACGGCTGTTCTAGCTGGCTTGCAGATGCTTCTCAGGCTTACATGGGCTTTCATCAACTGATATCGGCGTGGCTGCGTCAGAACTCTGGAGAGGGAATTGCTTCACGTGCCTTCAAACGTCTTCAAGCCATAGAAGTCGAACGGGAATGTGATTGGCTGACTGTGAACAGTATCTGCAGTGGAAAGACCATTTGAACAGGTAGTATACATGGATGGGCAACGTTGCGAGAGAGTCATTACATGGCCTGGAGAATTAAAGCCAAGAAAGCCATCTTCGACGAGTGAATCTTCCAGTTCACAGCATTATCAAGACCCACGCTCGGGAGATATGCAAACATGGGTGCACGGTGCCCAAGGCTCAAGGGGCTGGAGCTCTGTCGCGAAGGCAGCACGGCCCTAGAGCAGGGGCAACCGAGGCAGAGGCCCGCGGGTTCCCCCTGCTCTCCCCGTTTCAACGCAAACGCTATGCCGTCCCAGGAGGATAACGAAGAAACCGACGGTGACACGGTGACCACAACCGGCATGCGTGGCACTAGCAAACACAGCTTCGCGCAGACGACCTCGACATCCCATGGATTGTGCGCATCCTTACTCGCATCGCTTCCAAGGAGATGTTGATATGTGTAACTCCGAATATGCGGTCCATGATGTCATTGGTCAAGCTCTGAGCTCCCAACCTGACTGGGTGGGATTTGTGTGGATGCAGGTGCTGTTTAATCGGCTGCAACTCTGCCCTTGTGTCGGTCTTTCTTTCGCGGGTCTTAGGGGCACGCCCCTGCGTGGAGTTCTGTCTGTCTCGACTTTCTCTCTTGTACCGTCACTCGCAATCTCACGGTTTTCACCGAGCCACCACTGGAAAAACCGTCTGCCACACGCCGATCCCCCTGCAAGGGCAAGGGCATCAGCTGGACTCGCGGCCACTAGCTGGAAAGCATTCTCTGGAATCGCATAACTGTAATTGCTGACTGTGTAGCCACTTGAGCGGAGAATTCGGACAACAGGACCTGTGATGTCCTGTCTGAGGTATGTTTGGACGAGGGCGCAACCCACCCGGTGTTGCTGCAGCAAGCGCGTAGCACCCTGCAGAACTGCCTTTGTTCTTGCTTTGCATCCCAAACTGATGAGGCTCTCAACCGCCACGTTGCGAAGGACTATCTATTCCTACAGACTTAGAACACAAAGCGCTGATGCAACAATTCCCAGCTGCTGGTTCGACAGCATTCACAAAGATGTGCAGCAAGTCGACCCGACCAATGCCGTGCATGGCAACTTCGTCATCCAAGGTGGAGGTTCTCAAAGTGAGCGGCTGGAATGATCCGACAGATCCAGGATCTGTTGCACCACTAGCACCACCAAGGCCCCAACCACCTGCCATGTACACCGATCTCGACTTTTCACTGCCCAGGAAGACACTTCTGACCAGCACTTGTGTCCTGTTGGGGAGTGCTTCTGCGGAGATGTCGTTGATGCGGAAAGTCTCCCTCATACGGCTTGCCCATGCAGGTATAGCCTCAAAGGCTATGCCTCGTAAGCGACCTTCCGAAAACAGGAAGGACGCAGACATCATGCAGTCCCCCAGTGCTGCCCCGACATCCATGTACATGAAGGGAGCGCGAGGGGCCGATTGCCTTTTAAAGAGTTCTGATACCTCTCCAAGAAGACCCAGGACAGCTTTGGGACAGGTGACGTTACACTTGCTTCGAAAGTTGTCATTCAGCAGCCCACGCTTCGGCACAACTCGAAAGATGGCCAAGTCTCCCGCCTTGTTGCTGTGGTTGCCGGCAGCAGCAGCAAGAGCTTGGTCTGTGCCCCAAAACTTGGAGCAATGCCCTGCCCTGCACCGGCACGAGGACTGTAAACCGAGGACTTGAGGGAGACAAATCCGGACTGCGTCAGGCAGGAGGATGGCATCTAGCAGTTGCCAGAACTTGGGTGCCTGTGCATCAAGCAACAGGGATCCCAGGATTTGCCAAGGCGGCAAGCCCGAGAATGTAGCTGCACGGGACCACTTTCGCAACAACGTCTCAGCAGCGGCGGCGGCTGCTGCGCGGTGCTCCCAGGGGGCTGATGTGTTGGCCTGTTGCAATCCTACCATTGCAACGGTGAAGATCCTGGAAATCCCGGCAGCAATGGTTTGCCTAGTCTCGGACGGCTGAAGAGTCTTGATGGCCTGCTGCACAGCTTCGCTTGCTGGCTTGCCCTGTTTCTGAAGATAGGCTTGAAATGCTCTAGCCATTCTTCCGAGCAGCGCAAAAGTGCCCCAGCCACCAGCGCTCACCGAAGACCAAGCAGAGCCGGCACCCCACATGAGTTCGTGGAAAAGGTCCATGCTCGGATGGCTCCCACGGAAAAATATCGTAAAGGGATGGTTGAAGCCCATGCCAGCAGATCCCAACGCCTCGGCCGAATCATTGCTCAACCCAGCACGGATCATGACCAGCTCTGCATAGAGCAACTCCACTGTCCATCGGGCAGCATTGCAGTCTTCCTGAAAAAGGAAGTCCCAGTACTTCCGCGAGCCTCCTTCAAGTATCAACACTGGGAGTAGTTCATGCTCCATCATGCGGCCGACCTGTTCTTTAAGCATCCGCAAAGACGGCCAATCGACTTGCCCACGGCAACTCCAGTGCGAGGGAATTTGGGGTCTCTTGGCCCAGCTACAAATTCTCGAACATATCAGCCCGAACAGAACTACTCGCAGAACCATGGTCATGACGGCCTATGGCTATTCTGGGAATGAGAGCTCGGTGTGGCAACCAGTGGAAGAGCGAGAATACGCTGCCTGCGGATAGACGTGGATAACTTGGGGAATATGTGACTCCGCAATGCCAAGGCCGCAGTCTTACAAAAGGCGCGGCCAGAGACTGGCCGAAGCAAGACTCGGCCCTTCAGTCCTCACCCGAAGCGAACCAGCCTCCGCCTTCAATCCCGAAACTTCTGCAGGTGTTCGCAAAGCTGACATGGCAACTATGGTAACACGTCGCACGCCCGGGAAAGCCCAGACTGTGAAAAGTCGCTAGCTGCTGACTCAACTATGAACGGTGCGATCGTGGAGCTTGGCTGTGAGCCCATAACCGAAAGCCGATTTCCAATGCAATGGCGTCTTTGCTCCTCACAGTCTATCAAGATGCCTAGCAGATAAGTTGATTGAAACGTCGGAACACGGCCGTCCTAGTTCCGACAATTTCCAAAAGATGATGAGCCTGAAACCCTGAAGCATGCTTCTGCTGTCACAAGATCGTGGCCCGGCACTGCAAGATAATGCAAGCACCCACTGGACAAGAACACGCACACGACATGGACATGCTTGATCCTCAACACAGGGGCAGGATGTGCAGAACTCATGCAGGGGATTTGCAGCGGAAGACATGGCCAGCAAGTTTCTTAGCAAAGCAGCATCAGCATGCAGCAAGCAACACTAGCATGTATGACGGCAGCACTCCAGTAGAAGCAACTCTGTATATACTTCCACTCTCTCCCTTTCTCTCTTTCATTCACCAGGCCTCTCTCACTCTCGGACTGGGCTGGAGGACCGAGCAGTGCAAGCATTCCCTCTCTCTCTTCTTCTTCTGCAGGGCTTAAGGGGCTGGTCAGGCCCCCCGGCCTCGAGGGCCCCCCGTTTGTTACGGGGCTTTCGGCAGGGCGTGAGAAAACGTGGATTCCCCCAGTTTAGGCCAGTGTAATATATTGGACTAAAGAAAATCTGGGATCCTCCACGATGTTTGTAAACACATGCAGCAGCCAGCATGATCAGTGGGTATCGGACACAAAGAAAATACATCCAAACAACAATTCCGGACTACTTTCGTCACCACCAGGTCTGGTTTTGTCGGCACTTTACACGTGCAGTGCAGGCCAATTTATGTACGGATGGTCCCCCGGCCCTTTCAGCGAAAACAACCAACATCTACTGTAAGCAAGCAGGCACAGGTTCCCAAGCGTATCCGAGCAGTGCAGTTTGTGGTGTGAGACCTGGGTTCCCATCGCAAGGGGTCTTTCTTAAGCAGCCGCTGCAGTAAGAGTACAGAGCTATAAGCACGCATGGTCCTTGCTTTGGTCCCCCAGCTTGGCAATGTATAGTTCGCACACAGATGCATCGTAGCCGTGTCTAAGCTAACCAGTTCGGGCCAAACATTGGGTTGGTTGTAACAGGAAGAGGGATCCTCACGACTGTGTGACATCTGCATGGTGACAGAGCCTGTGTTCAGTTCAGGGACTGTCCTCTCGCCATCTGCTGAGATCATTACAGTACATTAAAAGTCCACTGATAGAAACAATCATGGGGCAGCGAGGTACAACACAGAGTATTTACTGGAACATAGGATAACGAGTTTGTGGACCTTCTTACATCGTTGGTCTACGCAGGCTCACACAGCATGTTCCCCCGGCCTTGTTCAGCAAGCAGCAGATAAGAATAAGAGCATCTTCGAGGAACGGGGTTCCATGACTGAGGGCCTTTCGGTGGCAGCTTTCGACTTTCGATCATCAAGGTTGTCAGCTAAAGTATGTTCCCAAAACGCACACAGAGTTGCAAAACGACATACGGTGGATTATGGAGGTTGAGGGTCCCCCGATTCTGCTGCACACACATCGAACTCGCTAGTTCTGTACACCGCAGGCAGAAGGAGGCGAGCTCGTCATCTCAGTGCTTGGTGCTGGGAATCGTGTAGGCCACATCGAGGCTTCGGTCCCCCCAAGTTCAGCTTTCACATGCCATTTTCATGTAGGTGTATTGCCAGGATTCTGCGACGACGATGGCTATGTCCCCCAGGCCATGGTGTCTGTCACTTTGCCACCATGGTTGTCCTGGTTGGCCGAGTTGCTCCTCGGGGATCAGACGCGAGATCCCCCGAACAAGGTTCATGGCCGCCTCTTGCACAGTCGGGAGGAACGCCGTCGGGTACGTCGGCAACTCTGACAGGATCGCATGGATGACGTCCACCGCGTGGCTCCATGCTGGGACAGGTTGTCCCCCCGTCATCAGGCTGCTCTTGGTTCCCCCATTGTGTCGGGTCACTACGTCGGCAGGGTGGCTATAAGAACTTGGCCTGCAACCAACACTTCCAGCGCATCCCCCACGGCCACTAGCTGCGCCCAATTCGTATGGGTCCCCCCGTCAAGGATGCTGTTGAGGACTTCGCGAAGCGGTGTCAAGACTGGTGGCAGCTGGATGTGGACCGCGATGTTGGTCTGATCGATCGATTCCAGCCATCGCAGGAGGTCGGCTACCATGGGTGCTACCGTAGAGTACGTTACACATGTGTCTGTTGTTGTAAGTTGTACTCTACCGACATTGCGTAGATCCTGGCTGCTTTCAGAGCTGCTGTCATCACCTCTGTGGTGCTCTGGGGTTCCATGCTCGGTCCCCCGCTGCCGGATGCTCGAGCTGCCTGTGTGTTGTCCCCCAGCTGGCCATGTGCTGCCTCATCATCCATGGCGTCCAACTCTGCTGCAGTTTGACTGCCCACCAGCAAATCGACGAGTGCGCTGGTTGCTCTTTGCACGATTTAGTTTTCCGCGATGCGGCGGATCGCCACGAGGTGTTGTTCCACTCTTTGCCAGGAGTGGAGGGGAGTTGACGTCTCTGCTGTTGCTTGTGTTGTTGTGGGATCGAGAGCTGTGGCTACAGGTGTGGTTCCCCGGCTATTGTCAAGTGGTATTTTGTTGTGGCTGTGGGATGCATCAAGCTGTGGCTGTCTGGTTCTGGTCTGCTGGGCGGCGATGGCGGTGGTGGTTGTGTGGGCCCCTGTTCGGAGGGTCGCTGCGGCTGTGCTGTTGGCGCTGTCGTATTTGCATGGCCGATGCGGCGCCCATCTCGTAGTAGCGCCGCCAGCGGTGTGTCCCCCGGTCGGTGCTGTGCTGGCTGTGGTTGAGTTTGCTGCGGAGCGTCGCCTCCTGGTCGGCCACGCAATGGGCGTGTGTCCACAAATGCCGCATTGTGGAAGGTGTTGCTGGTAGGGTGTGCCGGGTGGACGGCTTGTTGAGTCGGAGTTTGTGGTTGTTGCTGTGTCTGTGATGCCGGTTGGCTCGTGGCTTGTGGTTGTTGATTTGGCTTTGGGTAGTAACTGCGCGGTGCTTCATCAGCGTGGTCTGCTGCTGCCGCGGTGGTGTGAGTGTGGGTGTTGTCTGTGGAGTCAGCAGCAGCTGGTTGCTGGGGTATGGTCCCCCCGGGTCGTGACACCGTCTGGTGGCTACCTTCAGCTTCTGTGTGTTGCGTGCTTTGCTGCGAATGTTCGGCACTCGGTGGTTGTGGTGGTGGGTGTTGTGAATGTGGTTCCGGTACGTCACTTGGCATCGCCCTGGTCGTGGGGTCGTCGCGGTACACGTGCCGGTTGAGCATCTCCTTGTAACGCTCTTTCTGGAGGTTGTACTCCTTCTCCCCTATTGTGCTTAGGTGTGTATTTGTGGGGGATGTGGGTGTTGGCTCCATGTTTTGCGGCACGTACAGGATTCCCCAGCCACAGGTCCTTGCTGGTCCTGGGGGGGGGGCATCTCTGGAAGTTCCCCCGTTTGTTGCTTTGCTTGTACACGTGCTTCATGGCTTTGTTCTGGACACGCTGGCTGCACTTCGCCGGGGGCCTCCCACTGTGGTTGTTGTTGGCCTTCCCCCCAACCAAATTCCCCCCACTGTGGCTGTGTTGTTGGGTCTGCCGGTGCTGTGCTTTCTGTGGTGTCAGTGGCATGCTGCTCCTGTGAGTGTGTTGTGCCGTCCTCTGGAGGGGTCAGTCCTTCAGCGTTGGATGTGTTGTTGCTGCGGTCTGTGGTCGGGTCAGCTGCCGGTGTTGCTTGGCTTTGGGTTTGTTGGTCGGCTTTTGCTGTGGTGGTGGCTGCAGTCTCCTCTTTGGTGCTTCCGCTCTCGTCACTCTTCTGTCCTGCTGCTGGCTTCTCGTCGGGTCGTGGCTCGCGGTCGTCTTTTGCTGTAGCTGTGTCTCGCTGCTCCGTGCTTTGGAGTCCGGGGCAAGGTGCCACTCCGGTCGTGGGTTGTTGGCAGGTGGCTGTCGGAACCTTGTCTTGGTGCTGGGTTCCGGCATGTGGGCGGCAGGCATCGCGGTTGCAACGTCACAGTTGTGATCCTGCGCGGTCGTGGGCTGTTGGTCCTGGGGTGGTGTGTCCCCTGCTGCTGGGATTCGCACGTTAGCCACTGGGGCTGAGACAGCTGGTGTCTGCTGTGGTGTTGCATCGTGGTCGGAGTCGTCGTGGCACGGATCATTCACGAGGTCGTAGGATGGGTTCGTTCGTGGTGTCTGCTGGGGTGTCGATGGTGCAGAGTTCCTTGGGCCAGTCGCCGGGTCGTACGGGGGGGCGTACCTCACAGTGCCGAGTCTTGCGAAGGTTTTTGGCTGTTGTTGGCATGTGACCGGCACTTGCTGAGCTGGTGGCTGTGACGGCATGTGGGCCTGGTGTTGCATCGGTTGTGGAGGGTTTGCTACCATGTGTGTTCCCCCCTGCTGGTTGCACAGGTGGGGCGTGTGGCAGTGGTAGTTGTCCCCCCTGTTGGGGTTGGTGTGGTAGCTGTGGTTGGTCGCCCCCTGTCAAGTGAGTAGCCGCTGAGTAGCCTCCAAAACTCGTCACATATCCTCCGTTCACGGTGGCATGCGTAGCCTGCCACGAGAAGGATGTCGAGGCCATCGGTTGATGCCCGTGTTGCTGTCCCGGTGCTGCTGCGTACGGTGGTGTCCACGGAGGCTGCGGCAGCTGTCCTCCCGCAGGGTGTCCACCGGGCTGCTGTGGCACGTTGTGTAGTCGTGTGCTTGCGGCTGGCCTGGACCAATGTTCCCCTGTTGGGGCGGAGGTCCGCTGCAGCAGGTCCACAGTGTCATCGCTGTCAACGTTGTCCGAAACATCCTGCTTCTGGTAGGTGCAGGGTGCGACGGCGCTGTCGTGTCGTGTCTCACTAGGTTTCTCTTACTTCGAGGCTGTAATTGGCAAGGTAGGGTAGCGAGTTAGAACGTAGGTGTAGCACAGAATCGGGCTGTGGGCAATCATGGGCACGATGACAAAGAGCATGTACATGTACGTGTAGTTCATTTGAGGCAAAGCGGCAAGGTCGGAGGCCTGAAGTCGGGTTCCTGCGAAGCTGGTACAAGGCACGCAAGGCGGTGATCTAGACTCTGCGCATGCTCTCGCGATGTACTTCAGCTTTCCATGTACTGCGAACAGATGTACTGGAACTGCTCGGTAACATGTAGGTTCCTCAAGCTAGCATAAGGCACCAGCTTTTGTTCACTTCGCGTGTTCTCCGACTGTTCGTCGAGGTCTGGGGGGGGTCACGTCTTCACCTCATTCATGCTGAGCTTCATCTACATGTCCCCCGGGCAGATCGCTCGTCGCTTTCGTCGGGTGCGTGGCGGCTTCTGTCGCTGGTAGCCATGTGCTCCATCGGGTGCCAGGTTGTCGATCTGGAGCTGGTTCCCGCTTGCCCAAGGCACGTCGTACTTCTCGATGAACCGATGAACTTGTCACACAGAAGAGTCCAACCTTCTCGGTCTTGGGCTCGGTTTTGCCAGTTGTCCCCGGCAATGGCCGCCAGCTGTCTTTCGACGTCCAGGTGCGGGTTGAAACGTTGAGAACGGCGCTGTCCCCCCCATGTGGGGGGATGGTCTGCTCGATGTGCCACCACTGCAAGTTACGCCACTTCAGCATCTCTGCTGCAACTGGATCACCTCGAGCTACATGTCCTGCAAGTCCCCATATCATCCGGAGGACATAGGTTGACCATCTCTCTATGTCGCACCGATGCAGCATAACACGTGCACGTCTCATCCACCTCACGTTCCACTCCAGCCACGGTTCCCCGTGACTCCGGGGGATTCGCATCAGGCGGCGAGCATGCAGTAGTTGAATACTGTTGACGGATTTAAGGACAAATTCAAGGCATGGCCATGTTTCGCATGCCCAGAGGGCAGACTGGCGCACCAATATGGTGTGCATCTGCAAGCGGCTCTTGATCAGGGCGTCTGGCATCAAAGTTCCCCGGTGCTTGGCGAACGCTTGCCTACCTCGGCTCTGCATCTCAGCAACAATAGTGGAGGGCACCCCGTGGAAGCTGAGGGGGCTGCCAAGTGCACGGATGACGTGGTCGGGCCCTTTGCTTGTCACCCGTTGTTCCCCAATCTCGAAGACGTGTCCGCCGCCATCATTGTCGACGATTTCCGTCTTCTCCGGGTGGATGTCCAGTCCATTTGGTGGCAGTTGTTGTTGAGGCAGTTGAGCATCTTCTGCATGTGTCGGGCACAGGTTGTCCAGATGTAGGTGTCGTCCATGTAGCTGCCGCCGTTTTCGGGTGGCTGTTCCCCGGACTGTGGTTTCCGAGAACTGGCTTCGGTCAGGGCGTCGTCCAGTGTTCGTGCCGCGGTTCTTCCGAAGGCAATCGGGCTATCGGGAGAGCCTTGTCGGACTCCATTGGACTGGTCGAGCTCGAAGGTCTTTCCACGAAACGTGATGCAGATGTGCTGGGCATGCAACAGAGTGACCCAGGCTCGGGCTTCCCATGGCTGTCCCCCGGCTTCCCCCACGTCGCGGGCGATTTCTTCAGCAATGGCCTCTTGGTAGACCGAATCAAAAGCCTTGCCTGTATCCAGTTTGGCCAGGAACATCGGGATGCCCCAGTCGTGGGCGGTACGGGGAGCAGTACGGCAAACCTTTCGGAGAAGCAGGATGAGCTCCACGCCTTGTCTGTGTCGTCGGCCCCACTGAAGTCTTGATGGGAGCTGCACATGATTCGGCGACCCTTGGATAATGAGCTGCGAGAAGGTCTTGAGGATCACGGAGCTCAAGGTTATCGGCCTTGTGTCCCCCCAGTCGCTGGGGGATGGCTTTTTCGCAAGCAGGACGGTGATGCCACGTTCTACCGAGTTTGGTAGGTTCCCCACATAGAAGAAGTCGTTCAGGATGTAGAGGAGTTGGTTTCGCCAAACTTCGACCCCCGAGGACTTTGAGAGCTTCATGGGAGATGCTGTCGGGCCCACACGATTTTCCGTTCTTCCAACGTTTTCTGACGGTGGTCAGCTCCTCTTCTGTGAAAGGGTGCCAGCTGGCTTTCTTGCACAGTCGTGATATTCGTTCTAGAACTTCCACTATTTGTAGGCGAACCTCTCGTACATCTCGTTTGCAGAAGATCTTGTTGAAGTACTTTTGCAGGTCTTCGCGCAAGTGTTCTTGCGAACGCAGCCCAAGTTCCCAGGAGTTGTTGTAGCCGTCGTTGCCCACCGCCTTTTTGGACTTCCAGTAGCCCTTGCGGCAAGGTGCAGCTTTTCTTTCAGCCAAGCTTTGTTCCCCGCGGCGGAATTGTTGGAGTTGCTTCCACGCCTGTTTGCGCGGATTTTCTGGTGGCATGGTTAGGATCTCCCGGCGGCATTGGCGGATCCCTTTACTTTCACGGTATGCCTCGCTCGGTTTGCCCGGCTTGGTGATTGCGACGGCCATCTCAGCGAAGTCCAGCAAGGGGTCGGCAGAGCGTTCCGAGTAGTTCGCAATGATGTTGTCAATCTCCTTGTAGTGGCGGAGCTGGCGGGTCCCCCAAGGTTTGGGCTGTCTGGGCTGTTTCTCCTTTGTTCCGGACCGTATTTCGGCGGTGACATGCACAGGTTCATGGTCGCTTCGAGCTAGGTCGCGAAGGTGCAGCACCGTTCCGTGGGTTGCGACTGTATGCTTGAGGCAGACATAGTCGAGACGTCGGCTTCGCATTTCGGTGTCATACGGGAAGAAGGTATATTCGGTCAGCTTCTGCGGTGGGAGCTGCAAGTTTGCTGTCACCAACCATACTAGCAGCTGTTCCCCACGGCCGGATTCTGAACGATGGCTTTGGGGCTGGAGGCCAGGGTGGAAAGTCTCGTTGGCATCCCATCCCAGGACTGCTTTTTCGCTCTCATGCAGCTGTTGTTGCCATTCTGTTGTAATCTCCTCGGCTTGCTGGAGTGTGGCATGGTGTGGCATGTGCCCCGACATGGCGAAGATATTGTTCTTGTCGTCCCTGAGCATACATCCGGTTCCGCATTGTACTAGTTTTGTTCGACTTCTTTGTAGCTGTGTCGTATGGGCAACGGCGGTCCCCCGCCATTCCGAGTCTCGCTTGCCCACGAAGATTTGGATGTCCCCCTTCTCGGAGGCGTGTTTACCAGCAGTACTATCACCTCTTGGAGGAGCAGCACAAAGTTGCTTGCAAAGGGCTGAATTCCATGTTGTCGAGTAGCGCGAGGATCTGGTCCGGTGTCAGTCCCCGCACATTCCAGGTGATCACATGCAGTTCCCCAGCCGAAAGGGGGCTGGGGTGAAACAGAACCTCGTCCTCTCAGCTCAGGGTTTTGCGGAGCTCATCCCATTTACTTGAGAGTGAGCTTTCGGAAACACCCATCTGTCTGGCCAAATTCCCCAAGTGGATCCAACCAGTGGCAGCGGAAGTCGCCCCTGAGGGGGCAGTGCTGACTGCGGAAGCGACTCGAACCTGGCCGTACCAGATGTTGCCTGTGCTGAACTCGACGTCCAGTCGTTGGCGATCTCCATCCATTTCGAGCACCAGCCGTTTCACCTTTCCTGCGAACTGCGCCCTCTTTCTACGTTCAGGGCTTTCGCTCATCGCGGCCCAGAAGTATCGATGTCCCCCTTGAGGTCGTTCACCGGTGATCACTTCTGCTCCACGAATACGGCGTAGGGCATCACGAATGCGACGTCTGAAGTCGGAGTCAGGTTCCCCGGGACGGTTGCAAACCGGACGATAGCAAAACCACGTCAGAGGCCAGGCACAAAAGCGTCCTGAAGGTCCAGGTCCAACTCGAGACTTGCAACGTGCTCTTTTACCAGTCGTAGAGTAAGTTTCACTGGCACTTTGATCCGCAACCCAACCACCGACCACAATTGCTGGTCGGGAGCCGTTGTCTTGTCCCCCGCTTTCCGTGGTTCGGGTGCTTGAAGTGGAGAAGGTTGCAGTAGCGAACTTGCCCTCTAGCAAGGCTAGGCGCTGCTTGATGTCGTCGTAGGAGTCGCTCACCTTCTTGACACTGTGCTCCATACTGCAGTGCCTGTCGGTCATGACATCACTTTTCCAACACGCCTGCCTAGGCCTTCTAAGCTCTCCTGCCAGCTGTTGGTGATCTGCTGTTGGTTGACCTGCAAAGCTTGCTGGAGCAGTGCCAGGGTGAAGGGCTGGTTCCCCGCGTCCCCACTTTCACGTGCATCGCCTGAACTGTCGGCTTCACGGGCTCGTTTCGGTCCGCCCTGGGGTGAGCCTGTTGCTTCCATTGGTTCTGCACCCGGTGCTGCAGACTCAGATATTATCCTGTCCATGTTTCTGGAAGTGATAGTCATAGTCCCCCGCGAGGAGAACTAGGTCGTCGTTCTGCAAGTAGTGCTTCGATCTTGCCGAGGATGCTCTTTTCCTCCCACCACGTGCTTGCGGCGGATCGTGCAATGGGAGATGAGGTCCTGTAGGGTCGCCGATCACGTCGTTGGCGAGGGCTGGGGTAGTCCCGAATGTTCGGCGCATGGCCACCCTCGTTCTTTGTTCCCCCCGAAGTCACGGTTCAGGGCGAGGATGGTGACGGCGCGTAGATCGGCAAACTAGTAGAAGTGCACGCAGGGTCGGATTGAGAAGCGGCTGTGCGCAGTCCCTCTCACTCACTCTGTCCCCCTGGTTAGACCTTTTCTGACTTTCTGGGCTCAGGCCTTGAACCACACGAGCCAAAATATTCTCTCTCTCTCTCTCTCTGTCTTTTGCTTTGCTTCATGTGCTTTGCTGGGAGCCTAAGGCACAGGTCCTATATACTATGTCTCCCTCGCTTTCTATCTCCATCCTCTCTCTGTTTGTCAAATTCTCAGTCGCAGGGTTACAGGTTGCAGGAGGCTAGTAGGGACATAAGAGCTAACTGTGGGTTCTGCACACGGCCTGGTTGAGGAAAAGCGTTTGCATGCATTCAATGTATTTCCTTTCGCAGCGATACCATAGCATGAGTTGTCCTGCCGCAGCGCCAGGGTGCTTAAGCAAGGAACAATTGAACAAACCCACATGTTGTGTCCAGCTTGTTTCACACATCATCCCACAACCAGTCTGAGTCAGGATGTGTCAACCAGAAAGATGCATAACATCAGATGATGCAGCTGGAAATACATGGAGGCTGCAGTCATTATTGGGTGCTGGGCACAGCTTTGGTGCAAACACCTCTCATTGCTGGAGTGCTGGTCATTGCTGGGTCACCTGCAGCCTGAGGCTTCAAGGGCTGCCTAGCGGCCGCGCTGTGGCCATGTCGAGTGAATCGAGTCCCAATTGATTGCTCAAACGCTCGACTGACTCCATCTGCTTTCGTAGGTTTGGGTGCAGTTCCAAGGAGTGCATGACCACGCTTCCAAGCGATCGGAGATTCAGGGATATTCCATCAGCTGGCGTAGCTTTCGGTCGAAACCTTGGGCAACTTGAGCCCTCAACGATCCGCGATTCTCGCTTACATCTTCGCGACGTCAACCGCCTCTAAGTGGCAAGAGCGCTTGTGTTCTTGACTGCTCTGCTTGAGTTCCTTTTGCTGTGGTAGCCGTCGCAGCGGGGACAGGTGCTCACTCACTTGAGCTGGGGCCCAACGCGTCAGCAAATAACAACACCACAGTGCAATCAACACAGGCGCATCCCTAAACTTGCGCAATCAAATGCAGGAGATGTCCAAAGGCTGGCACCCGGTGGTTCGGAAGCTTCTTGTTAGGGTCATTTTGACAACGTCTGCTGCTCCCAAGTTGCATCCACGGCCAGAAAGCTTTGAGGTCGCAGGACGACATAGGCGCCCGTTCTGCACTTCCCGTGTAACATAAAAATGACACTGGAACTGTGTGTTCTAGTCGCTAGCAAGCCCCCAAATTCGATAATGTCACCAACTTGGCACAGGGTCAAGCTGCGGTCAAGAGCAAGGACCGGGACTGAAAGTTCCCCGATCTGCAATCGTCACACATGCTGTCATGTTGCACCTGCGACGCCAAGGCAGAATGGCTGGAGATCCGGCGAGCATCCAGCACCTCAGCCACAAGCCAAGCAACGCGCAGTACTCGCGATTCAATATTGATTGATGTCGTGGAACAACGTGAGATTAAGTGGCAGCATGTGCAAACCAATACATATAGCAGGAGAACTGTCGGTACATCCAGTATACGAAGGAGATGTTTTTCAACACTTGACAGCAACTCAAGACGACTCACCACATAAGACGCAAGAGAAGACCTAGCCGCTAGCCCAAAGAGTTAAGCCCTTGCGGAATTGCTAGCTCTCCTGAATCAGCAGCGAGACTGCACGAGGAAAGGTTCACATTACGGTTATTGTCTGATACTAGTCGAGCTTCGCATTCACTCGGCTTCCGAAACATCTATGAATCCACCACTACGGTCCCCAAACTTCAACTCCGACTCCGACTTGCACCACATGGATGGAGCAAGGCCTTGCGCGTCTCCAACAATGGTGTATTGGGCAAAGTCGGCGCATTCCTGCCCATGTAGTGGGCGCAGAATAAATCTCTGCACTTTCTGGCAAGGCATGTCTAAGCATGATAAAAGTGTGAGGCCCTGACTCGTCCACGGAGAAGCAACACACAAATGGCCTGACCAGCGAAACACGATCCACGTCGGGCTCCATCGGCCTTGTTACAAGAAAAAAGGTCTTCCAAGGTGTCGAACACTGCAGTGAAGACAGCTTGAGGAATACGCTCCGGCATGCTCAGGGGCACACTCGTTGCACATGGTAACAGCAACTGCACATCGCAGCTGCTCGCTTCGGGATAGTTGTTCCGGAACATGAGTTGCAGCTATGCCCCGTCCATGGAGAATCCACTTCAACTTCCCAGGAGGAGACCCAAATCCTGCAAAACATATAGCCCCGCCACTCGCCAGGACTGGCTTCTGGCCGATCTGACCTAGTCACGGAGATTGCCAACACTTCCCGCGAGCTTAGTGAGAATTTGCAAGCCAAATGTAGCAAACATATATGTATATATATATATGTATATATAGATAGCACACGCACATTCAGAGTCAACTCTTTGGGCGAGATGTCTTGCGACTTGACAGCAGGGGCGGCAGTGCTACCAGCTCACTAGTAGTCGCAGTCGTAACTCGTACTAGTGACTGGTACAAGTACGCTACTCGTGCTAGTAGCAGTGGCAGTAGCAGCTTGGACATCAGCGGCACAAGTAGTAATAGGAGCAGCAGCAGGAGCAGCATCAGAAGTAGTAGGAGTAGTATTAGTAGTAGTAATAGTAGTAGAAGTATTAGTAGTAATAGTAGTAGTAGTAGTAGCAGCAGTCGTAGTCGTAGTAGTCGTAGTAGTAGTAGTAGCAGTAGTAGTAGTAGTAGTAGTAGAAGTAGAAGTAGAAGTAGTAGTAGTAGTAGTAGTAGTAGTAGTAGTAGTAGTAGTAGTAGTAGTAGTAATGATAGTAATAGTATTAGTCCTAGTAGCAGCAGTAGTAGCACTGCTACTTCTACTGCTACTACTACTACTACTGCTACTGCTACTGCTGCTGCTACTACTACTACTACTACTACTACTACTACGACTACTACTACTACTACTACTACTACTACTACCACTCCTACTACTACTCCTACTACTACTACCACTACCAGTACTACTACTACTACTACTACTACTACTACTACTACTACTACTACTACTACTACTACTACTACTACTACTACTACTACTACTACTACCGCGACGACGACCAGTACTACGACCACGACGACGACTACTGCCACTGCCACTGCTGCTACTGCCACTTCCACGACGACGAGGAGAGCGGACAATGTCATAGTGGCAGCGCGCTGAAACGGCAGGACCGGCAGCAGGATCGTACAAGACGTCGTAGCAGTCGTCGTCGTGGTGAGAGGTGCAAGGAGTAGCCATTGCGGAAGCACAGTAGCAGCCCTCGCAATAGCAGCATCAGCATTAGCATCAGTTGTCGTAGTGGTAGTGGTAGTCGTCGTAGTAGTCGAAATCGTCGTCGTATCATTATTGCTGTAGGAACGTGTCAGCAGCCGTCATGGTCCCAGCACCCAGCACTGGCCGTGCGGTTTGAGTTGTGCTCTCTGCTTGGTGCGATTAATTTCAATGCCGTCTTGCTTCCAACTTTCTCGCGAGCAATCGTACCGTATGTCCTCCCCGTCATCACCACAAGCACAGGCACCAGCATCACCAAAATCATGATCGCCTTCAGCCCTTCAGCATCATCACCTTCACCGCCCACTACTCGTCTTTGAAATGCGACGGCCGGCGGCCTGCTCTTGAGCTGCGCCTCGAGCTGAACGACTCGCTGCTTGAGCTCGTGGGCCACGCCCTCCGTCTGAAAAGCTTCAGACTGTGCAGGGTCATGGTGCCAGCTGAAACGATCAGAGACTTCCTTCCTTCCAAACGTGCCTGTGCCTGTGACTGTTATATGTTCTCATGACACCATGTTGGACAACATGTGAGACTTGCCTGTGATGTGGTGCAGGACAGATCATGTAGATTCTGCAGACAGTGACATGCTAATCATTTTGGAACAGCGTCTCTACGACTCTGGAAAGGACGTTTGCATTCGCATGCGTCAGCTTTCGGCATTTCCTTGAGTTGCAGCGTGCCAGCAAGCACCTCGAAATCTGTGAACCAAGATCACGAGACATCACGACCGCAATCAAGTCACAACCGTCATATTTGCGGCTGAATTCAAGGCGGAACAAACAAACAGACCGATAGTGATACATTCAGCGTGAAAACTGTTTCTCCCACATGCAGCCTACACGTCCTGCAGCCTCGCCTCTGCTTCCAGCCGGCGTGACTCTGATGCCTGGAAATTCTCCGCTGTTTTTGACAGCAGCTCCTGCAGCAAGCCGGAGATACCAACCTGTGGATCGTTGAGATCCTGAAGTTGAAAGTAGGCTCCAGGTTGGGTAGTCATCTTCTTGAAGATCGGAGCACTACTTTTGCAGAAAGGGCCATGGCATCGAATTTGGATTGACGACTTTTTCCTCAAAGCATAAAGCATTGACTGCTGGCTTCCGCCGATCATGGAATTGCACGATGGCCTATACAACAGTGCTAGCATGGCTCTCTACCTATCGGTTGTACATCATAGGGAGTGCCATACTTGTAACAAGATCTCAATGCATAAAGTTTGAGGTTTCCACATGAGCCGCAGACGGACAGAGGTTGTCCTGACTTCTTCACTCCTCCTTGCTCTTGTCCCTGCGGGCAAGAGCATCACGCATCCTTCCATTCATGCAGCCAAGCGGAAACCGAGGATCTGGTCACCAAATGCGACCAGAGTAAGGCTGTTCGACCTGAAAGGCGCCGGTGCCTCCAGGCATAGAGGATATAGCGTAGTTGCCGTGTCGTTGGCTGATACTGAGGGTGGCTCCCGGAGACCCATCCTTGGTGCCAGCCTCCGGATCAAGTCGGATTTGATACCCGACACCATCATGCCCTCTTGGGTGAGGCTTGATCGCCTGGACCGTAGGAAGTCCCAAAACATCATGGATCACTCGCTCGCGCTCACTCTCGCTGTTGTCTCGGGACCTGGTAGGTGAAGGTGAAGGGTCCCGAGGGATAGGAGGCGTAGGGGGCCTTGTAGTCCCGAAGACTCCCATCCTCGAGTCTGCGGTTCCCGAGAAAACCTTGGGTAGTAGACTCCAACTCCCGCCTCGGAGCAGGGGTCCCTGTCACCATCCTCACTGTAGTCACCGCCTCATTGATGGTCTGCTCGACGGTGGCCTCCTCAGAGATGTCGGCTTCCGCCCACTTCTCAATCTCAGTCCCAACAGCAATTCGTGCCAACTCCCGAAGCTTCTTCAACTTCTTCGCCGTTTTTGACTCGAAAAGAAGTGACCCCATCCATTTCCAGATCACCTTCAACGCCTCCCAGATCGCCACTGTGTGCAGTACCCACACACGTGAGCACCAAGATCGTAAGGAGCTCGGTTGTTCCAGTCATACGTAGTGGGTCCTTCCCAGCTGACACTGCCAGAGATTGAATAGCCACCAGTAGCAGAAACAAGCACCCCAGCTTGAGGCACTGGACCGCCTGTTAACCTGAGAGGCCAGGTAGGCCAACCATGTTCCAGACTCCCAACAGGTGCATCAGCCTCGCTTTGCTGTGCATCTTCGTAGGAAGGTCCGCCGGCTGGTCCTCTCCGGCCAAGTGCTGAACAACCAACTGATTGTTGGCCACCCGATTCAACACATATTATATGAATGGCGAATCCTCAAGTGTCTCGTCCTCCAGCTTCCAACAGAACCATTCAAAATGTTGCTCGCCGCCATGTTGTCGATGTACAAAGTAGGAACCTTGCACCCTGGCAAGACCTCCTCCAACATCGCCTGAGTGGATTCCGAAAAAAAGACACATGTCGATCCTTCCATCAACTCCGACTCACAGACAGACATAGCCATCATGGGCTGCTTGCCAGCCTTCCAAGACACTGGTGTACGACCAACCATCACCATGCTGCAGCCAAAGCTTTTGGCATCATACGGAGCAAAGGAAGCGTCACTAAAACCTTAAAGTTCGACCCTGAAACCTGCCTCATGTGGTCTGTTCTGCGTCGGCTCTGCTGGTGACTGCGTCGGCTCTGCTGGTGACTGCGTCGGCTCTGCTGGTGACTGCATCGGCTCTACTGGTGACTGCGTTGGCTCTGCTGGTGACTGCGTTGGCTCTGCTGTTGCCTCGACGTTCAACTTGAGGTTCATCGTGGAGTTCAGGTAGGCAATCACTTTCAAGCCCACGTTGTAAACCTTCACAGGCTTCTTTGCCGTCATAGCTGCCATGTAGTTCGTGGACTGTTCGTGGCATAAAGGATGTCCGGTCTGGTACGGTAAGCCAGCCACAAGCACTCTCCAGTCACCCTTTGAGCTCGGGTGAGCTCCTCCGCGCTGAAATTCTGGGTCTCAGCTTCCTGCTCATCATCCTGGATCCACTCCCTCGGGCATGGAAGGGCGGCCTTGTCGTCCGGGTCCAAACCATGCAGTCTCACCAGGTTGGTGACATATGGTGACATAGCACGCTTGTCCCAAAGTGAACGTGTCCTGAGCTCCATTCCCAGGTACCGAAGTCCCTTATCCGAAAACTCCAGGTCTGACCAGGGCCATATAGACGAAATCTTGCCATGGAGCAACAGGATAATAGCTCGCTTCGCCAGGTAGAGGAGATCATCCACGTAGGTCACCAAGAGGCCCTTCAACTGCGGTCGCTGGGCCCCGGTCGGCAGGAAAAGGATCAACCAAAGCTCACCATCGGTGATCAGAGGCCTCAGCCATAGACATCCCTCAGGACAATGAACCACAATCTCCTTCAAGACCTTCGTCCGGTGGTTCGCCCATAGCGCCGGACTTTCACGTAGGCCGTAGCGTGCTCGCTTGACCACAAACACAACGTTCTCCGGAACCAAGTTTGCCTGCACGAGGATCCGGGGGGGGGAATGACCCCATAATAAGTTGGTCGGTCTGAGGGCCACTCGGCTTGTAGGAAAGCCGCAGAAACGTCCGTGGCGGCAGCGATCCAACCAAGGCCTGATGCAAGTGCAAGCGCCAAGCGAAGTGCCTCAACAGAAGCCCCAGCCGCGTACAAGTCTTGCCCATTCAAGGACTGGGAGGCCATGTTGCCACAAATGACAATTCTTGCCTTCCGTTTCCAACGTGGAC
Source organism: Symbiodinium sp. CCMP2592 (assembly GCA_905221615.1). Classification (NCBI taxonomy): domain Eukaryota; class Dinophyceae; order Suessiales; family Symbiodiniaceae; genus Symbiodinium; species Symbiodinium sp. CCMP2592. Next base: position 459,008 of record CAJNDT010005874.1, on the reverse strand, counting down.
CCTTCGACTTCTTCTCGGCCTTAGTCTCCGGAGCTGGGGGCTTAACCATGAACACAACCTTGCCCGGGATGAGGATCAACGATCCTTCGCTCACCAACTTCCTCGCTTCCGCCATGGGCCGGGGCTCAATTGCATTCGTCTTCGCCTCCAGGTTCGAAAGCTCCTTGCTCATCGGCTCAATCCAATCCTCAAGGTTCGCCTTGACCTGGTCCAGGGGAACATCCAGGGTGACGTCCAAATCCCTCTTGAGGTTGATCAGGTAGTCCTCGACATCCCCAATCTTCTGGTCGTCTGTAACATTGGCGACCTTGAGGTAGAGGTCGTGGCACCGAGACTCCACTTCCTTCACTTGGTCATCGACGTCCTTGAACATCATTGATCTCCTTGATCTCTTCCCGAATAACACTTCCCCTCGTGTTGAACTCCTCTGCAAGGATCTCCTCCTCAGCCAGGAAATCTTGTAGCCATTCCCGACGCTCTTGTAGACGCCCTAGAACATCCTCTTGTAACTGTTGCAACTCCTGGCTGATCTCGATGGACTTCTCCCTGCGTTCCTCCGGGTTCCCACTCACTTGAAACATCACAGCATCCGGGGGGTTCCGCGTCTCCTGAAGATCCATCATCTTGAGCATCACTTGCTGTAGAGGTTCCGGAACTTGTGGTGGTATAGAGGAGGTGGGGCGAAGCCGTACTCCTGCAGTCCTGCAGCTTGTCGTGAGTCGGTTGCTTCATCCGGGAAGTCCGAGGAGTATAGGCAGTCATCACTAGCCGCCTTCCTTGCCACTCTTCCGTTTGGTGGAACTTCCTCGGGTTGATGTGGATTGGCTCTCCCGTCTTCAAGTGATAGACCTTGCCACGGCGCCAGTCGCCCCTTGGTAACTGCCTCCATTCGTCCTTGACATCAAAGTCCGCGGGGTCCGATTCAATCCAAACTCCTCCTCCTTGCTCGCATGGTAGTAGAGGAAGTAAAATGTTGTCTCGACCACCATGGTTGGGGACGTCCCGGTGGATTTGCATTCCCGCATCCTCGGTCACCAGGATGGACGTGAAGTCACTTTCTCCAGTGATCTCATTGAAGGCCTTCACCAAGTAGGACGTGGCAAAGGGGAAGCGATCGGAGTCCAAAGCGACGCCACATTGTCCGCCGTGGGTATATTGACCCACAAGCATCTGTAAACCACTCCCCTGAGTCATTCCAAAGCTCCCATAGTTCCACAACATCATGTGTGCCGTAGCGCTCGTGGTCCATGAGGTCCTTGGCCTTGCGGTCAACATCATTGGTAGGGTCGCAAAGGAGCTGGGCCCAACGGGCTTTCCCTCGAACTCGCCGTACAGGATTCTCGACCTCCATCTCGAAGGGCCCGTGCTCCACAAGCTCGTCGGAGTCCACTAAATACGGCTTGATATGCACCGACGTCGTGTAACTCCCATCACCATGACGTACTACACGGCCTCCACGGACGTCCCCCGAATACCCAACGAAGGTGCCGGAACGCCCGCGTTCAGCAAGGTCATATTTTCCGCCGCCACCGAACCTCTTATGTTTGATGTGCATTGGTGCCCCAAACGGCAACCCTTCGTCTGTGCGGTCACCTAGGGCCAAGTCGCGCTGGCGACGTGCAGAGAACTCCGCGGCAAGGGGCCAACAGGACATAGGCAAGGAAGCGGTCCGCAGGAGGACCTTCACCCGGTTCTTGATGACTCGGACCAGGGCTTCCGCCCTGCCGTTCTGTTGAGGTTGCTGACTCTCGCCCGTCGTGGCGAGGGTATCTCGGTGGTGGTGGTGGTGGTGGTGGTGGTGGTGGTGGTGGTGGTGGTGGTGGTGGTGGTGGTGGTGGTGGTGGGACTTTTCGTCGTATTTGCTGCTGTGGTTCTGGTGGTAATCGTCACCGCCGTTCTTCTAAATGCCAAATCATGCCAAATCAGTCATTTCGCGTCGGCATCAGCAACAAAATGGCGTGAACAAGATCACCAACATATCGTGGCATCTTGCAACTGCACATGACAAGGCGCTTCGAGGCACAACCTGAATTCAACCGTTTTGTAGAGACTTTGGCAGGGTCCTCGGCTGATTTGGCGCGTTCTTCTGCTTCCTGCACACCGAAATCTGAATGTGGCTACAGACAGCAACTCGGCCAAGACAGGCCGATACAAGACTATTCGAAAGTACTTACGGCCAATTCTGCACAAATCGGCTGGCCTGCAGCGATTGCCTTTCCGAACAGCCCACACCACCGCAAGCTGCGCTAGCTGTTCACTGGCGCCTTCAGCTGCTGTGCTGTTCCGGCCTCAGCCAGGCTTGATTTTCGCAGATGCTCGAGCTCCTGCAAGCGGGCAGAGAGCTGTCTCCAAGGCCTCTAACGAAGTGTGGCGATGAAACCGGCTATGGGGCCCGTGTCGTTGAGGATGAGGCAGAAACTACCACAAACGTAGTCAGGCCTCATAAAATCCCGTCAATATGTGTCATTTCATTTCCGATGGGGTGTTCATTGGGGGTGAGGCGGCGGATGTACTTGTCCGCTATCCACATCTATGGCAAGCCGCAAGGCAATTAATCGTCAAGTTGCTGCTCGGAGTGCTACTGCTGCACACCGCATCTGAACAACATTAGCATGGGAGGCCAGATTGGGACACCTGACGCAACAAACACACTAACAAACACTGACTTCGCGCTCGCGAGTGAAGAAGCTCCTCGGCGGCATCTTTCTTATCCAATGTCTGCTGTTGAAGCTTGGCTTCCAGCTGCACCACTCGTTTGGAAAGCACGTCTTGCATGTGATTGACCTGCTGCCCAGCTCAGAAAAAAAGGCGCTCCGCCGCTGACGCTGTTCAATCGTACTGTGGAGAAAAGCCACCGTGCATATCAACCCCTCTGTTACGTGACTGCGGCACTGCGCTAAACATTCACGCTTCCATCTCGCCTTGCGCACAGTCTCTTTGTGCTCCTGCAGCTTCTGATGCATGTGTTTCCGTTCCTGGAGCAGTGGGGAGAAAGCAGCTTTGAATTCTGTGCGGGATTCTGTAGAGTTTGCCGGCATACCTGTCGGCCAGATTCTGGATGATACCCGACGTAGCCCACGAACTGAACACGCAACGACTTTTCGTGTCTTTATGTGACCAAGTCCGTTTTCACGTTCATTCTCGGACATGTGCCATGTGTCGTGACTGCCTTGTTCTGCGCCTAGGCATGCATCTGTGTTTACATGAGCGGGAGTGGAACGGCAACTGAAAAAGACGAGAAGAACCTTGCAGTTTGTAATTCATTGCCTACAATGTTGTGCAAGTTTTTTTGCTTTTGGATTCCTCTATGTGTAGACTCATATCACCCCATATCCACACTCACTGCCATGCTTCTGCACCCTGTGAAAAACTGAACAGACGGTCAGGTATTGTGACTTCCCTTGATGGCTGTACCTGTGTTGGCAGTGCGTGAAGCTATATGCAACTCATTACGACATTACGACCAGGCTACCGCTTGCAAAAGCATCGACAACTCGACTTTTGGACACCTGTTCGACATGGAATCACGGCATGAGGTGCTGGAACCGAACATTCCGGACAAGGGGAAAACTCATGGGCAAAAGCGACGTGATTAGGCTCCAGGAGTTTACCTGGGTGTTGTTAAGCAACGTTTGCGTCATTGTTCTGCTCATGGACAGGATGCTTGTCTTCTTGACCATCTTAGAAAACTGAACAAACATGAAACTTGCTGCACCTTCTACAGCTGCCCAAGACATTGCGAAAGTAAGAGTGGTCTGTTTCACACAGCTGTAACATGCTGCGGAAGTGTGAGTCCTCTTCAAAGCTCGCTTCTCGATCCTGAAGCTCCTGTTGCAAGCCATCGATCTCCTGCTCGTAGCCTGAGACCACTTCACAACATGTCCACTGAGGACTGCCCCAAGATTTGCTGGACTCTTGCCTGCGAAGATAACCACGGGAAAGAAAATGCGCGGGGGGATTCAGGGCCCTTACAAAGCCTTACAGCTGCGAGTTGACAGATGGGAACAAAGCTAGGCGCAGCAGTTCCGGCCGGCCCAGTCACCAGCACGAAGCGATGCCATGTCTGCCATGGCAACTCGATATTCTTCTGCCAGCTGCTGCATCTGCCTTAGGTTGTAGCAACAACGACTCAGGCCTACAAGACTTGGATAAATCACACAGGCCTTCACCTCGTCCCTGGGACTTGGGGATCGGGTTCAGGTTTGGGCCGGTTTCTAAGAACTGCTGCCTGCAGCGGCTCCGAAACGGACGCCGGAGTGGAACAGCGCAACGCATGTACATTTTTCTGCCTAAAATTGCAAAGCTAGGGAAGGGTTCCTCTGCAAAGCCAGCCAGGACAGGAATAACAATATGAACAGTGAGACGGGGGAAGCATGGAGGAGGCAAGGTGTTGGCCTGTGCCATCAGGAACACTTCGGCAGCCATGCCACGTCGGAGATGACGCCTGGGCCTGCCGGACTAAGTCTGGAGAAGCTTTCTCGTGCTGCGCTCCAGTGTCCAGGGGCTCCCATTATGTTGCCTGGATCGTGGTCGCGAGCTCCTCTCGAAGCCTGGCCACCTGCCATGCGTGGGGACGATTTCGACTCCAGGAGCTGGTGAGAGAAATATCGGTTGGATCCAACCGCATGCATGGGCAGAATACTCACGACGACGGTACTATTTACGGGAACAAAAACAGAAACCGGTCCAAAACTCGGATGCTCACAATCGCAACACTGGATGCTACACCCCTCCAGAAGAATTTCTGAATGTCTGAGAAGAGCTGACAAAGAGCAGCCTCCTCCTCAGCAGTGCTGGCAGTCACCAGTTCTGCTCCTGACGCTTTCCGCGATCCTCCTCTTACTGCTACACTTGAAAAACACTAGAAATACTTGTATCGGTAGACTGACAATGTAAGTACACCTTGCCCACTACCCACGCCCAAACCAAGAGACGTCGACTATGACTTGATGGTGAGGCTGGATGCAGCACGAAGACCACGGACATATTTGGGAAAATCCACATGTGTTACCAATGGCTTGTTCTGTCGGCGTGAAGTCTGCCGCCGCGTCGCTGAGATCTGTTGCCTCCTGAAGGGCCTCCTGCAAGGCAGCCTGCACCGGTGAAAAGGCTGGGTTGAAGAGACTCTGTGTAGGCGCGCGAACTCGAAGCTTCTTTCATCATCTAGCTTGATTGTGATTGGCCCTGCTCGGCACCTCATGGCTGGAAAGCGCCTCGGCCGCTTGCACCAAGCGACTTTGGCCTCGGCTAAGTGGGATGAGGAGAGAGCACACGAACCCCAAAAGAAACCAGCGAGAAATCATCTGAACTGGCCAAAGCTGCACTGTATACTGTGTTAATACCTCGTGGAGTTAGTGGCAATTTAGCGTTCTTCGCTGTACTACAGCCCCAAGCATTGCAAGAGTTCGAGTCGCAGCAAGTTCACTGTCACTAAGGTAGCTGGCATTCTGCTTTCTCCGCTTCCAAATCGGCAAGCTTCTGCAGCAGATCCTGGCAGCGTTTACTAAGATACAGCGGCACAGTGCTGAAACTTCCTCCGTGATTCGGGTGCTTAAGTGCCAACTGTACAGGGGGCCTGAACGGCTCGACTTCAGTCAAAGCTGCACAACATCCTTCACAACGAATCCGTGCTTCGGGGCGGTGCAACCATGTCGGAAACAGCTCTTACCATCGTTATTGCATCCTTCTTCCCGAAACCGCGGGTGCAAACCGTGAATGAGATTCACGGGAGGACAACAGATTGTGCTTAACTCTTGTCAGTTATTTTCAAACCCATCAACTCCCTGTCGCATGTCTTTGCGAGGCATGTTTTTTGTTTCGGATCTGTCTCCGTACTGTTGCCGCATGCTTGACCGATTTCTGTGTTATAACGAAACTTTTCTGGGAGTGAGGTACAGATGCTTACATAAGCAGCACCATTCACGGTCTAAGTTTGCCAAGGAACGAAACAGGCTCGGAAACTCCATTTGTACATACTTGTACATTATCACTACAAGACTGCAAAAGTAATGGCTAGAAGCCGGCTCAACTCATCGAAACACAATTGCATCTGTTCAAGGAGCACTCAGACAGACTTCGATCCCGTGGCCGCATAGACACGAAGGTTGGCAGAAAGCAGTCGAGGCAAATCATGGGAGACACAGATGCAAAGAAGCAAAGTGCTCGTGAGACGAGTCCAATGTCGCAGGGCTGATACGTCTTCACAACACCAGCAGTAGCGAGAGCTCATGACGAGTCCTCGCCATTGCTTTCTGTGAGCTTGTCCTGTAGCTCCTCCCAATGGCTGCAGACGACATGCAGCAATCTGCGACTTGAGGAGCTTTGCCCAACTCGTTGCCCTGCAAACCTTCCTAGGCAGGGTCCTAGTGGCCACGAGCTAGCTCAAATTATTGGGGCACATACTGATACTCACAATTTGCCGCGGTTACGTGCGATCATGTGAACGTCGGTACCTGTCGAAGTTGTCGCGAAAATGGTTGTTGAGCTAGGACGAAGCTAGGAGTCGGAAGGATCAAGAAAATTAGATCCCAAGTCTGCACTCACTGTCGCTGCGATATAGACATTCTCAGGTGTACATGCAAAAGACCGCAGTCGTGCTTGTTTGCGCATCCTCAGCATACACCTACTTTCTCTCAGAGACGTCACTGAACACCCGCACGATCTCAGATACCCTCTCCGGACAGACAAACGGACAAATGGAAAGAGAGCCGAACAGCCGACCGTGTAGGCAGGAAGCAAAACATAGTGACGGACGGATGCACGCAGGAAAAGCAATGCCCTCGTCCTGCAACTCCAGCTTGTGAGCCTCTTGCATGGACGCCTTCTCCTTTCAATGCCCCGCCACCGAAAATTTGGCGATGTCGTGTATTCGCGCTGTACTTGTTGGCGAGAAGCCTGCATGGTTTCTGCCGATCCTCTGACACCAAACCTGTCGACCATCTGAGTTCAACAGTTCTGGCGGACAGATGCATGCTTCAACCAGCATCGAATTCTGTTTAATTGACCCTGTGAATCCTAGAAACTGCAGCCAAGCCAAGGTCCTTGTCCAGCAACTGCTTGGTTTCAATCGCTGACTTCAGCTCCTGTTGGAAAGACTGCACCTGTCCAGCTTCGTGTTTTGGAGGTATCGGCGGGGATCTGTCACAGTTGCACACCGTCCGGGTTCTGCCGCCCAACGCGCCTGAGATAGCTTTTTCAGGCCCTCTACCTACTTGCCGCTAGCACGGATGATATCGACTGCGTTGGCATCACGGAGCCCTCAGGCACATCAGCACAGCTGAACACTGGCAACCGGGTTACAGGAACCCAAACTGGATAGCAGATGGACTCAGCAGATGCAGCAAGTGCTCTGAGACTTCTGAAGTGAAGTCCCCCAGCGCTCAGCGGAAACGTCTATGGTAGACCATGTCGAACTGCGCAAACAAAGCGCGGGCCTGGACCAGAATGCGATCCACGTCCTCGTCATGCTTGGCCTGCTGCATCTGCAGCTCCTTCTCCACCTGTGGGCGGAAGACAATCTGTGAATCAAACTTATGCGAAAACTGCTCTTTCTGCATGATCTTAATCCAACGGTTAGGGCGGTAATAGTCCAGGTGCAGCAAAGAAGAATATTGCCATGCCACAGGCCGAATAGAAACCTCACCTCGAAGTTCTGGAAGCTATGCGGCTTCGTGAGCTACGACTCAAAGACATCGTGTAATGGGGGGGGCTCGAAGCAGGAATGGGTTCAGATACTCGCATCCCAGTCGGGACGGCTATGGCCCGAGCCTTGCTGCGATGAGACTCCTGCAGGAGCATCCGCAGTTCCTTCCAATGCCGCTCTCCAATCAAAGTTCATGTCATGTTCATACAGACCTGTGATGCAGGCGTGGCAGCTGGGCTGGCCTCGACATCCAAGGCACTATCTGCAAATTCCCAGCGCTGGTGCTTCTCCTGAAGACCCAGTAGTGTTGATCAAGGTTACGGTCTTTTTTGATCTGTTTCCTTGTGGCACTCTCGCAGAGTGTCCAATGGGCACCACTCTGGAATATTAAGATTACCGGTGCGATGAACCCAAGATTAGGATCCTTCCGGTGCTACGCGCAGAAATTCCTTCCTGTCACATTTCACCATGTTGGCTGTGAATCCGAATCGCACTGCAAACCCTCGAGTACGAGCATTTTTCATGGTGGCCTGCTTGCTGCGGCATCGGGAGGAGAATGCCTCCAAGAAGTGATGCTTGGCCATGTCCTCAGTACCAAGCAAGAGGACCCTCGCCTTGAGAGAATCTTTGGCTGAGGTGGCTGGCAATTTTATTCGACCCAGACATAGCCAAACATCACACACATGCGGCCTGCACAGTATATCGTAACTGTACTGCAGAAGCATAGCTTCGTCCTGTAACAAGCCCTCGACCGGACCTTTGAAGGTAATAAACCGAACCCCAAACGAACAGGATTTAGGCAGGTGCGCCAGGCTTTTGTCTCTTGAACACTTCCCTCCAGGCAACGTCCTACGTCTGCAACCGACCGATAGATGTATGTGGTGCAGTCGCAGTCGCTGCTTCGTGCCGGGATTCCTTGTCAACGCAAGCGAGGAGGAAAAAATGGATTTGGGGTTGCAGAACTGTGTAACCTTCAGTGCTTGAGGCCTTTGGGGCATGCCGTAGGGTGGAGATGTCCGTCATCAGGTCATTGCAGCCAGCAGCAAGTTCAGACGGAACAGATCTGTCAACGGACGAAGTGGTCCAACAACAAGCAGAAGCCTACATGAAAAAGAGTCAGGATTTAACAGTCGTGAAGACGGCTGCTACAAAGCTGCTGCCATCGTGAACCTCTCTCGGGAATATGGTGCTCCGTTTATGGTGACATGTAACAGGCATCCTTGCAACAACGGGTGTCGGGCCAACAAAATCAACAGCGACTGCAACAGTTTATGCTCGACCCAAGTATAGGTTCTGGAATTCATCGAGTTGTCTCTCTACGGTGTATCAAGGACGCTGGCAATTGCCGGGCCTCTTCGGCATTAAAGCGCTTGAGGTTTTCCTCGCGAGGATGTAACTTCAAGGAGGTCCCGTGCATCAAACTGGCAACAACTTCACCGTGGCTTTGAAGTGCATGACTGGATGGCTTTGGGATGGAAACGAAAATCCGATGCATGTTCACCAGCTTTGGCCATTGCAACTCTGCTTTTTGATTCCTTGCCGTTTAGCCAAAATGCAATGCCCTCCGTTTATTGGCATATTGCTCGGCCCACAGATAAGAATCACCCTTGAAAACGGCGCGCCTTTTGAAGGTTGTAAAACACCGAGCTCGACGTGGAACGCGTCTGCACCCGTATATTATCTGGTTGACAGGAGCCACCAGTGCTTCACTGCAGGCTCCAGCTGCTGCTGCAAAGTGCAATCAAAAACACTTTTGCCCATGCTGTGCAACCAACCAAATGGAAAACCAAGCAAAAGCTGCAAACACTTCTTCGACCACCTTGAAACTCTCCAGGAAGCTCTGCTTGGCTGCAAGCACCTCCACCGCGATTGTAGCAATGCACTCCCTCCCTCCCTCACGCACACGCAACGCACCGCACCTTGCTCACGCATGCTCGCGCTCACTCGCTCACCTTATGTTCGCAACCCGAACATACGACAAGACATGTGCTCATCCACTCGTCATGCTGCCCTTATGCTTTTTTCCTGCTTCAAATCACACTCAGTGACATGCACATAACTGTATGTGTTATTGCCCTCATGCATGTATTGTATTCTTGTTTTCGCGATACAAGCGAACATGAATCTCCAATCAAATTAAATATGTATATATATATATGTATATATATATATATGCAAATTGATGCAACGCAACATCACTTCGGCATCGATGCCGTGTCAACCACATTAAGCACAAACTATGCTGTGTGCCACCAAAGAGCCACATCCTCTACACCTTGCGCAAAAATCCTGTTCATACGCTGTGCGAGCAACAATATGACACATTAGTCATACGTTAGCAAGATATATGCAGGGAAGGAAATTTCTGCAGCGCGCGGCTCGAAGGCTTCAGGTTCAGGCACTGGTTGAATAGAGAGTTGAGGAGTCTGGGAAGCTGCCCTCACGAAGACAGGGCCTTGCGAGGAACAAGGTTTGGGACGGCTCAATCCCAGAACCTGCGACTCCCCTGCAGCCCCAAACCCAATCCTTGTAGGGATCTACCGATCGCCTTTGCAACATCTTTCGGTGCTTGCTCTCTCTGGCCTCCTCCTTCAGCTGCTCGTCATCCACGACGAAATCTTGCAGCAAATCATCCCCCTTCATTCAGGACTCCGAGTGCGCGGGTCCAAGGCTTCAAAACTACACACACACACACACACACACGCATGCGCGCACACACACACACACACACACTTACCGACACACCCGCGCGCACAAGCAGCAACGCATGTAGATACCGGTTTATGCCGGTTGTCGCCTTTCCTTTGCCTTCTGCTTCTTCACTGTCGCCAATTTCTTTGTCGTCGTCGTAATCTAATCAACTACACGAAATACGTGTTGATTCTGTGGAAACCCTCGAACAATTGGATTTGAAGATTCAAAAAATACACATACAATACAAACACGTCTTCTTCTCGTTGCCATGAGGACCCAAGGCTGAATATTCATATAGATTTGTATATATGTATATATGTACATATATATGTATATATGTATCAGAGGAGGCTCCTTTAGGGTCTATTTATTTGACGTAGTGACTTGATTACATCTATTAATTCAATTGTACAGAAATTCAAATATTCAAATAATTTAAATTGTTCAAAGTCTTTTTCAAAAGGAAATAATTCAAATAAGATAAATATTTCAATTAAGGGCTAACTGAAATATTTTTCAAATTATTTAGAGTATTTTCCAAAACAAATAGTTTAAATCATTGAAATATTTCGAATTATTTATTTGGTACCCCCCCCCCCCCCCAAAACCCACCCCAACATATCCAAAAAGTCGGCGTGAGGCCAAAAGTTACGAATATGAGGCCCCGTAGAAGCCCCCCACCCCAAAATATCCAAAAAGTCGGAGTGAAGCCAACAGTTGCCTATATGAGGCCCTGTATAAGGCCTGTGCTAGTGCACGGGGCCGAGGAACAACTTTGCGGACGAATCTTGGTTCCGAGGCCCAAGGGCGTGTTAGTTAACACGGGCCGTGTTAATTAACACGGCCCCCAGGAACCAAGAACCAAGATTCCTAGAAAACTTTCTGGGCCAATCTTGGTTCCCAGGCTTGGGCCCGAGCCCGTGTTAATTAACACGGGCCGTGTTAATTAACACGGCCCCTAGGAACGTTAATTAACACGGCCCGTGTTAATTAACACGGGCTCGAGCCCAAGCTTGGGAACCAAGATTGGCCCAGAAAGTTTTCTAGGAATCTTGGTTCTTGGTTCTTGGTTCCTGGGGTCCGTGTTAATTAACACGGCCCGTGTTAATTAACACGGGCCCGAAAATGACGTCAATCTTCTCTAGTTGAAATATGTTGAAATACTGATATCTCCAGCACAGGCTTGTGCTACCATCACATGAGCAGTCAGCTGCCACTGGCCCGAATATGACGTCAATCTTCTGTAGTTGAAATATCTTGAAATACTGATATCTCGAGCACAGGCTTATGCTACCATCACATGAGCAGTAAGCTGCCACTAGCGGGGAGGTGCAGTGGTAGACGAAGGTGGATGGCGGCATTGTGTTGTGGGCAGCCATCGCGACTTTCCAAAACGATCAGATGAGCAGTAGGCTGCCACTAGCGGGGAGGTGCAGTGGTAGACGAAGGTGGATGGCGGCGTTGTGTTGTGGGCAGCCATCGCGACTTTCCAAAACGATCAGATGAGCAGTAAGCTGCCACTAGCGGGGAGGTGCAGTGGTAGACGAAGGTGGATGGCGGCATTGTGTTGTGGGCAGCCATCGCGACTTTCCAAAAGGATCACATGAGCAGTAAGCTGCCACTAGCGGGGAGGTGCAGTGGTAGACGAAGGTGGATGGCGGCATTGTGTTGTCGGCAGCCATCGCGACTTTCCAAAAGGATCACATGAGCAGTAAGCTGCCACTAGCGGGGAGGTGCAGTGGTAGACGAAGGTGGATGGCGGCATTGTGTTGTGGGCAGCCATCGCGATCTTCATGAACTCATAGGAGCAGAAGCTTCGTCCGTGCACCGATCGACTACATAAGCCGAATAGAGAATTTCATGCTGCAAACAATGAGTGGTGAACTTGGGCCATTCCGATCTATCCCATTCTCATCTACTCAATGCTGTCTGCTTCACCCACGCTGATCTTTCTCAGCGCTCAGTGCTCGGCTTGTAGTGACTGAAATCCCTGCCCGCCTCACATACAAAGCATGGCCTTACCCATGCGCCTGGCCGGTGAGATGGTGGTTCACCAAGGTGCCGCATACCTTCGCCTGGCTCCGGAAGCTGCTGCGGCGGCTGCTCCACAAGGCCCGGCGGCTGCTCCGCAAGGCCCAGACCTTGACGCGACAAAGCCACCGACTCACGGCGACATCATGAGGAATGTGAACAGCGAGTTCATCGTTCTCCACAACACTCGCCGTGGCCTCACATCGGACGAACACCGCAGTAACATCACCACCGTCCAGCGAAGCTTGGGCCTGCCCGTGGGTGTTGTCAAGGGCGGCTGGAACAAAGAAGCGGAGCATCGCTTGCTCGTGCTCTTGCGAAAAGCCAAGCGCATCCGGAACAAAGTTCCAGCCCTCATGGACGTAGCTCCAGAACCAGCACATCAGGCCTTAGAGGACGACCTCATCGAGGAGGACAACCCCATCGAGGACGGCAACCCCCCTCCAGAGAACAACGAGCAGCAGATGAAAGTGGAAAATCAGAACATGCCTGCATCATCTTCCTCCTCATCGTCGGACTCAGAGAGCTCCTCGGAAAAGGTTTCGCTCTCGGACTACGAGCGTGTCCAGATGGCCCTGGATGAAGCGGTGGCTGAGAACAATGAGTACCGGGAGGACATCTACAACAAGGACATCATCATCAAGGAGTTGGAAGAAGAGCTGCGGGTGACCAAGCCAAACTCGCAGAGTACGAGTCGGAGGAGGAGGAGGAGGAGGACAGTGACACCGACTAGTGAGTAGGCCGAGGGAACCATCAGGCGGTCTTGGTAAGTCCAAGGCGTTCTAGAGTGTGTGTTATAGGCGGCATTGGCAGGAACACGTGGCACCAACAAAAGCATCATGATGCGAACTGCTTCATCCTGCATGCGTCGTGCTGGAGCACCACATTTAATTCCGTCTCATCGCCTGCAGGGCAAGGTGTTTTCAGCATCAGACGAAATCCTCTAGCTTAGCCTACTAAAGTGGCCTAAAGTCTGCAGCCATGGCTAACTTGTTGGACGAGGCTATGGACCAGTTCGGTGGCAAGGAGCATCAGTATGAGGCCTTATCCCTTCCGAAGTGCGGCTTTTGTGCACACATCTGCCATAGAACATCCTGTCTCAGTCAGCGATTTTGTTGCTGACGTGTGCAGACGACCGGATGGATTAAAGACCTGCGCCATGGCATTTGACATCCACTGGAATGTTCATGAGTTCGGCAATGTTGCCGAGCTGGGTGAGATCATTCAGGACAGCCGCTTAGATGAGCTACCGGAAAACATTCGCCTCAAAGGCCAGCTGCCACGCGGTTCCAAATTGGGGCTTGTCGTCCACAATATGGAGGACGGCGCAATGCACATAGTGAAAGTGTTGTACTTTGCGGACAAGACAAACATCCAGCAGATCGTGCAGCTGCGCGGGGGCCAGTGCTATGTACCAATCTTCAAGGCTGGGCCATGGACACTCAAGAAAGCCATTCAGTCCCTCATCGATCGTCTTCCAGGATACCACGTTGATTGGGCTAGCATCTCTTCCAAATGCACTGGTTTGAAGCGTGCAGAAACATCGCAGTGGAACCCGGAGACTGATGAACTTCACAAAGGTGTCGCTTTCATAGACCAGCGAGCCCCAGATTGCGATGCTGAGAACCTGCAGTACGTCTGGATTCTTACGCACATCAAGCCAGACTCCGGCTCGCCCATAGCAGGCTGGCCGGAGTCGAAGGTCCGCATCATGGCACAGAACAAGGCGTGAGGGCAGGCCGGTGCAACTGCTGCCAGATTCTTCCCGTTCACGACGCGGAGCCTCAAGCCCTTCATGGCTGATTTCCTCCTGCCGATACTGTATCCGCTTCTGCTTAACTATGGCATCCTCACCCTGGGTTGGCCTGGTGTTGGCAAAACCCCCATGCTCATCGTCATGGGTTTGGCCCTTGGTCGATACCACATTTGCCGCCAAGGAATTGATGGTGTGAAGCCGGCCTGGCGCCGCGCGGAATCACTAGACAATTTCCGCCATCGTGTGGGGCAAGTTCATGAGGCTCTGATATTGGACGATCCTGAAGTTGACAAGCTCAACATGTCCGATATCAAGAGTTGGATGACTTCGGAGGAGGACGCAACTTGCAGCGGCAGGTACAATGATGTCAAGATGGTTCGTAACAACATGCGAGCCATCGCGTCCAATGACTTGGAAAGTGAGCACGAACCACCCAACGACAATGGCCGTCGAAACATCACTTCGGAGGAGTTCTTCAAGCTTGTTAGTAAGTTCTTCGCTGGTCATGATCGTGCCGATGTTCTTGCTGTCCTCAAGCGCTCCGTCGTCATGGTCTTCGGACAGCATGCCATGTATCTTCGCCTGCCAAATCAAGATCCTGACGGCATCGTTCATCTCATTAGCACCGATGACATCCATTTGGATCTGTTCAGTCCTCGTGACAAGCCGCAGTATGCCAAGTACAAGATCGGGATAGAAGAGCTTCCACCCACCTTCGCAGAAGATGTTGCTTCGGAGCAGAAAGCTCTCCAAGACTCAATGGCTTCGATGGTCCAGTACTTAGAGCAGGCAAACAAACGCATCGGCGACAAGATCTCTGGCTTCCTTCGCTTGCCTGCAGGTTTTTCGGACCAGCACGTTAGCTCAGATTCCGACACCGGACCCCCTCCCACCATCCATGGCACGCCCTTGACTGCCACGGCAGCCGGGCCACCCAAACGTTTGGGTACTTTCGTGTACCCGACCCCCGCCCGCAGGGTCAAGACCAAGTCCAGTCCCGCTGCTCCAATCAACATTGATGAAAAGGAGACTCTTGCTCAGCCGGGGGAAGATGATCTTGGTCAGGAGGACCCTGACGAGGAAGCTGCCCAGTACCTGAACGCCTAGGGCCTCTATAGTGGCCACGTAGATGTGTGCTGATCAGTTGATTTTGGCTACAGAAGGCGTGTAGCCGGGTTCTACGGAACGGTTGCCAGAAGGAGCTGACCGATGCGTAGGTCCGAAATTCATGGTGTTGTGCTCTTGCCTGTTCCGCATGTCATTTAGTACTGGCATGATGATGCTGTGAAGCACTTTATACCGTCCACAGAGGTGTCAGGCTGTATTCTATAGTCGCCTTTAGGATCCCTGGTCTTGCTTTCTCCACAGACCATATGGCTGGACGCAAGGTCTTCAACCCGCTGGTCGCAAAGCGCGGCAAACAGCGCCTCATCGCCAAACGCCCCGCCAGCAAGAAGTCTAAGACCAAGGAGTACCAATCCGTCAAGTATGTCCGGGTGAAGGGCGCTGTTCCTGGTCGTGGACTTCGAAAAGAACAGGCTACTTGCTCGCGGTCCCTTCCAGAACTCATCAAGGCGTCGAATGATGACATCGTCCGCATGCTCATCAAGGATAAGATGCTGCCGGATTGGTCCGGTATGCAGTGTCCTAGGTGTGAGAAGGGGACGCTCTCCGACTTGATGAAGTCCCCCCAAGGTGAGCTCAAATACCGTTGTAGTCACAAGAAGTGTCACATCTACATGTCCCCGCAACATCTTCATCCTTTCTTCACTGATGGCCGGGGTTCCTCGGCTACTCCACTGCAGACACAGGCTGCTGTTCTCTTTCTGAAGTTGCAGAACGTCTCCAATGCTGCCGTGCATCAGGTCATGAACGTCAACCACAAGTTCACGGAAGACATGGCGACTAGGTTGGCTTACTCACGCCAGGAGTATGTCATTGCCAAGCAGAAGGAGATCCGACTTGGAGGTCGCAAGACATGGGTAGACGTGGAGGGTGACGAGGCCAGCTTCGCAAATACCGACATCAGCAACATCGATGATTCTGTGGATTCCCAGAAGCCCGTCTTGTGGGAGCAATGGTGCGGCTTGATCGAGCGGGGACGACCGGAAAGCTTGATCCTGGAGCGGTTGAAGCCACCCACTACGGAGAAGCGAGCCCCAGGACCAGGTCCCATCCGGAAGATTGAATGGCAGGCTCTGGGTAAGAAGTATCTGGAAGGACGCAACATCATCTTCCATACGGATTCGGCCCGCAGCTACAAGACACGGCTCGAGGGGGTCAAGCACGAAAATGTCGTCCATTGTAAAAAGAGGGTGAAGGTGAACGGGAAGTGGAAGTGGCAGATGCCTAACTATGTCAAGGTGACGACCCACACAGTGGGCAAAAACAAGACGCTAAAGACAAAGGCTGGTACCCAAATTCTCGATCGCGCCTGGAGGTACATCAAGGGCCGACTTAGTCTCAACAAGAGCACCGGAGCTGGTTCCAAGCTCCTTCGCGCCCAGATCCAGGGGGCTCAATTCCAATATTGGATGAAGAATGAAGACCCATGGAAGGCCACTTGCTTGCTCAGCCAGTTTATCATGGAGAAGTTCATGAAATCCGCCTGAGCGTTTTGGAATACCATGACTGATTGTCTGGTAACTTAGCACGGCCGATATAGCCTGTTGTAGATCATGAATGCGACCGGACCGCATTCGAGTTCGTCTCTATGCGCGAGGATGATCCTGGGTCACAAACGTGTCCCCGTTCCACTGTCCATGCAACCTCTCTGCCACGATGACATGTACCTGCACACACACACACACACACACACACACACACACGCGCACACTCTCATCGGTCAGGCTTCTGGGGTGGGTTTTGGAGGGGGGGGTCGCATTTATTTATATTATTAAACTATGTAAATACTTCAAACATTTCAATTAAGGACCATATTTAAATAGGGTTGGAAACCCCTTAGCCCAACGTAATAGCATTGATTACAATCTTTGAATTTTAGATTATTTTCCAAAGGAAATAATTTCAACAATTTAAATCACGGGGTGATTCCCCTAATCAAACCTCTCCAGGACTATTCAAATGATTCAAATTTTTCTTCAAATAGTTTAAACAATGTACATATTGTAAATAATAAAATTATGTGAACTATTTCAACAATTTTCAAAAGGAAATTTCAACTATTTTGAGAAGGAGATAGTTTAAATAATTGGAATATTTCAATTAAGGGCTATCTGAATTTCTTAAATTATGTGAAATATCTTCGAAAGGAAATACTTTAAATAATTCAAGCATTTCAAATGAAGGCTATTTGATTATTAAAATTATGTAATGTTTTTACATTGTGTGAACTATGTAAATAGGGTTGGAAACCCCTTCGCCCAACGTAATAGCATTAATTGAACTAATTAAACTATTTGAAATATTTTTCCAAAGGAAATAGTTTAAATAATTTAAATCATGGGTTGGTTCTCCTAATCAAACCTCCCCAGGACTGTTTAAATAATTTAAATAATTTGAATATTATAAATAATATACATTGTTTAAATTATTCACATATTTTCCAAAGGAAATAGTTTAAATAATTGAAACATTCCATATTAGGGCTGTCTGAATTCTTTTAAATATGTGAAATATTTTCAAAAGGAAATAATTTAAAAATAGTTCAAATATTTCAACCCAGGGCTATTTGAATTATCTAAATTATTTACACTATTTAAATACGCTTGGAAACCCCTTAGCCCAACGTAATAGAATTAATCAAATTATTTAAAATGTTTAAATTGTTTTCCAGCGGAGATAATTGAAATAATTTGAATAATTTAAATCATGGTCTGGTTCTCCTAATCAAACTTCTCCAGGAATATTCAAATGATTTAAATAATTTGACTAATTCACATATTTCAAACAGTTTAAACTATGTAAATTACTTACATATTTTCCAAAAGAAATAATCTGAAAAAATAAAACATTTCAATTAAGGGCTTTTTGAACTTTTGAGTTATCTACATTATTTTCCAAAGGAGATAATTTAAATAATGCAAATATTTCAATTAAGGGCTGGTTGAATTATTTAAATTATTCAAATCATTTAAATTGTTTACATTATTTAAATAGGGTTGGAAACCCCTTAGGCCAACGTAATAGCAATATTAATATTATTATTCGAATTGTATACATTATTTCCTAAGGAAATAAGTTAAATCATGCGTTGGTTCTCCTCATCGAACCTCTCCAGGTAAAAACATTCTAACCGAAATAACTTGAACAATTTTTAAACATTTCAGTTAAGGGCGAGTTGATTTTTTCACTTATTTAAATTATTTTCGAAAGGAAATAATTTACACAATTCAAACATTTCAATTAAGGGCTGGTTGATTTTTTGAAACTATTTAATTTGTTTACTTACATTGTTTAAATAGGGTAGGAAACCCCTTGGCCCAACGTAACAGCATCAATCAAATTATGTAAATTATTCAATTTATTTTCCAAAGGAAATCATTCAAATAGTTACAAAAATCAATGCATGGGTTGGTTCTCCTAATCAAATCTCTCCAGGACTAATTAACTGTTGTAAAAAACTTAGAAATTCAATTACTTTAAATATTTTAGATAATTTAAATTATATACATTATTTTCCAAACGAAATATTTAAATCGTTTAAACATACCAATTAAGGGCCATTTGATTTTTTAACTCATTAAAACAATTTTCGAGAGGAAATAGCTTAAATAATTCAAACATTTCAACTAAGCCACATACTGTGCGAAGAAGCTAAGCGGCTAAGCCTTAGCAAGGCTCCCATCTGGTCTTGGTCTTTGATACCAAGACACGCACGGCAGGTCTCACAATGGACAAGTTTGCAGTTTTTATTTCTGCATTGAATCGCTTCAGACAGTTGTTTGCCCGTCTCTACCGTACAATGTCAGCGACTCTGTCAGAGAAAATCTCAGCTCCAAGGATACGGTCGCCACACCTTAGGACCACAGGCTGACTCACTGCTGGAGATATGGCATGCCCAGTGGTCTTTCCATTTCGTGAGCCTGCTGCCACTCATTGACCTCACCGCTGCCACACCCAGTCCATCGGCCAGCGTCGGTTTTGAATAGCAGTGGCGGTTAGCCGTTAACAGCGGCTAGTAGAGCTTAGCAGCGTATGTTTTGAAGCTGGTCGGGTTTAGCAGCGTCGAAAGGCCACTGGTACATACAAGCGAAGGATCTATGATGATCTATGTTATCAGCGGTCCCCTAAATCGTACATTGCATGCATATGCATGCACATGCACGCATGTTTGCAATTAAATTAGGAGGAGCATACTGCTCCTGGATTTATGTTGTATTCGGATACATCTCGATCGTGTGCAGGTTGCGAGCATGCAAGGCTGAACTTTGTTCGTTTCGATCGCTGGCTCGAGATATATATTTAGCACTTGCCTTCCTAGCTTGCCTTTTGCTAGCTGTGATGGCTGCAGAACGCGAGATCATGTCGGATGTGGAAATGGAGATGGCGCATGACGAGTGCAGCGATAACCGGCGATAACCCAGAGTACGACTCTGGGAACGAGAGCAGCAGCGAGGAATGGGCTTGGAGCAGCAAGAGCAAGCATTGGCCGAGTTCTACTCGTTGGCAAGTCCACATGTGGTACGTGAAACGAGCCAGTACCTTGGTAGCATGTATAGTTTTTCTTTATTTTGTATTTAGGAAGTACCATGTAGAGTTTTTCTTTATATTGTTTTGTAGCTTGGTACTAAAGCATTATACTGTTATATATAATCATAAATACATGCAGGGTGGTACTTGCGGCTGCTGAAACAGGCTAGGAAGGTGCACAAAAACCGCTGCAGCGAAACGAAGTTTCGGGCCCGTGCTCATGTACAGTAAATATTATGCACTATGTCGTGTTTGGAATATGTATACCTGGAATATTGAATAGCTAGGTCGGATTCCTGCAGGCGAGACTGCCTGCATGTGCTCTGAGATCTGTGCCTTTGTCGAAGCATGCATTCGAGAGGCATGCATGAGCTAGCATGTGCGGTGAAGGAACCTTCGTGCTCTTGGTCCGGCCTGGGGCATTTTGCTGCAGGTGTCGATCGTAGCCGTAGCTGGGTTCATCGGCCATGACCGCCACAGGCGAGAAGGTCTATCATGCTATGTGCGGCTACTTGGATCCCTTGTTAGTCAAGCAGGTCATGGATCAGGATCCTGCCATGGAACAGCGGGGTCTCTTCGGTTGGTTGAGATGCAGATGGATGGCGTCTGCGAACTTCATGTGAACTTCTTGAAACAATTGTTCAAGATATCCAGACAAATCGTTCCTGCCGATCTCAAGCATGCTATGGTCAGACTCGATAATTTTCACGCAAATCGACTCTTTCGGGCAGGTCCAAACGGGTACCGCACACTTCGGCAAGAAGCCCGTGATAAAGATCCGGTGACAGTGAGGCCGCAGATCGTGCACCTGGGTGTCCCCAAGCTCGAATCGGGCACAGACCCGGCCGAGGTCAAGGAACTTTGGATGAAGTCTTCGCACCAATCTTAAGCATGCGCGGGTGTTTGGAAAGCGGTTTTCAAACGGAGATGCCTTTGTGGGTGTTGCATCTGTAGCCGCTGCTAGCTGTTTTGCGGCCAGACCTTTGTTTCGAGTGAATGTGCAATCGTCGGACGATCCGAGCCTCCAAAAGTTGCTGCCAGAGTGCCCAGCAATGCTGTTTTTGCTGAGTGATTCAGACTTCGTGTCAGTCGGTGAATAGGAGCATTGTTGCATCCTTAGCTGTGCATGCATGTGTGCATATGCAGTATTCAAAGAACCCTGAACCCTGAACCCGGCCATATATATATATGGTCACCACCCCCCCCCCGGTGACAGACCACGGGTCTAAAAAACACCGTGCACAACGATATTCTGTGAAGCAAAACCGTTACATGAGGTATATAGTATAGCACCAGACGTGCGGCACATGAGATACGTAATAGTCTTGTGGTAGTATCGGTATTAGGTTGAGTATTGTTATTAATATTAGTACTATTGCTTGCTGTAAGTATACGTATCAATATTGCCAACTATAAATTAGTGTTAGTGCTCATGTTCGTGTTAGAGTTAGCGCTAGTGCCAGTGTCAATGTCAGTAATACAGCACCACTGCTACGAGTAGTATCAGTATCAGTCTTAATGCTGGGTTTAACAGCAGCTTATATTCGCAGAAGTGCTAGTATTAGTATCAATATTAGAACTAGTTAGTTTTGATATGTTAGTATATTGATAGTCTCGTATATTAGCAGATTAGTATATCAATACATCAATGTATTCGGACAGCAAAATATTTGCATACTTGTATACTAGTATATTTTACATGTTAGTACAACTGGTGCATGACTACACTACTATACTGCTGTATTAGCTTACTAGTATATTGACATACCAGTATATTCGTACGTTAGCATATTAGTGTACGAATATGTGTACTATATTACTGTTTTATCTAATCATGTATAAGTATATCAGTATGTTGGCATATTAGTATACGAACTTGTCATGTCGGTATTCTTGCATAGTGCAGTAGCCGTATATGATTATAGTCACATATTCGTATAGTATATTCATACAACAACGAGAAGTATATTGATACATTGGTATATGGGTATATGCCTATGCCAAAGCATTAATACATGAATGCACTGATGTATATATCTGTATCTTAAGATAGTGGTACGTATTTTATGTACATGAGTATATGCAGGTGTCTATTAGTAATGGTATTAGTTTTCATATCAATATGAATATACTATTGGTATTCGTAGGAGTATTAATGTCAATACTAGTAGAAGTAGGACTATTTATACTCGTAATAGCCATAATATGAATGTTCATGCTGGTAATACTAGTGGCATTCTTGAATATGCAGCAGATTATCAAAGTCCGTATTAGTGTTGGTGATAGCACTACTGTTAACGCACAAGGGTTTACGTATTCGTATTCGTAGGAGTATAAATAGCTATGTAAATATTGATGTTAGTATAGATTTTGTGTTAAGTATTAGCAGTAGTGTTAGCGTTAGTACTATCATATTATTGATGATATACATTCGAAAGAATGTTTGTATTGTTATTACTCTTGACCACGTGAAATTCTAACAGTTGAATTCATGAGTGAGTTAAAGGATTTGTATTTTAATATGGTGGTATGCATGTTTATGTACATTAGTACATACAGGTGTGTGTTAGTATTGGTATTATTATACATTATTATCAATATGAATATGGTTATTGATATGCGTAGGAGTACTAAGAGCAATACTAATCAATCTTAGTATTTGTGTTATGCATATTCGTACTAAGCTTTATAGAAGTGTAATATTAGTAGTAATGCTGGTATTAGCTTGAGCATTCAACAAATGATCAATGTCAGTATGTTCAATGGCAATACTATATGTAGGAGTATCAATACATATATGTATATATAGATATACAGATAGATAGAGAGATATTCGTGTAAATATGGGCATGAGTATTGACAGCCCTTGCCTTTGCAAGTAATCTGGTCCGATGCGGAGACTAGCACGACAAGGCGCGCGGGTGTCCTACCAAGAAAGGAATTACAGAGCACACGTGTATGGATGAGGGTTGTGCTGATACACTACATAGTAAGCACTACACAGTAATCTTACTTGAGTCATATATAGAACAGATTCCAGCATTTCCAAAATTTCCAAAATTTCTTCTCTCCCCTAACTTTCCGGATTTCCAAAATTTCCAAAATTTCCAAAATTTCCAAAATTTCCGAAATTTCCAAAATTTCCAAAATTTCCAAATTTCCAAAAATTTCCAAAATTTCCAAAATTTCCAAAATTTCCAAAATTTCCAAAATTTCCAAATTTCCAAAATTTCCAAAATTTCCAAAATTTCCAAAATTTCCCGACCTAGTCGACAGGATTTTTCCAAAACATAAGGGCGGACTTTTTGGAAATTTTGGAAATTTTGGAAATTTTGGAAATTTCTGAAATTTTGGAAATTTTGGAAATTTTGGAAATTTTGGAAATCCGGAAAGTTAGGGGAGAGAATTTTGGAAATTTTGGAATTGAGGCTTTGAAAGCTGAGTGCCCCCTCCCCCCGATCACAGACCATGCACTACGACTGAGTCGAAAGGGCATGGTCTGTCATGGGGGGGGGAGCATATATATATATAGCTCTATTTATTTATTATAATTATATACAATTATATATATATATATATATATATATGAAACCCTAAACCCTAAATCTACTCGGCCAGGTACTGCAGAATTCATCCACGTCGGTGGCTTCGAGGATCCCGGGCAGGTGCTTTTGCCTGGGCGGCTTCCGTTTCAGACTATTTAAGCGACACTATATACATATGTAGGATAAGGTTTTTCAAAAAGATGTACGTACATGTCTATATATATATATATATGCATGTGTGTGTACACATGTAGATATACACACACACATGCACATGCATATGCCTGCGGCCCAGGTTCTGGATCCGGCTCCGATGCTTCTGCACAGATTCCAGTTGTGTGGGTTTTGCGATGTATGTAAATGTACGTAATATATATATATATATATATACACACACACATATATATATATACACATACATCTATATATCTATATATACATAGATATATATACACACACACACACTAGATATAGTCCTCTGCTGCAAAAAATGGATGATACAGCTGTGGACGAAAGCATAATCATCGCGATAATCGTCGGCTCTCGGATGATGTGCTTCCGAAGTCGGTTTTTGCTGTGTGCGTTAGGAGCTTTGTGGCTCCTATGTAATATACGACTCGGGTCGTAGCAGGATAAAGACCGAAACCTCGACTTAGAGCTCTGCGCGCAGGAGCTTTGTGCTCCTTAAGCTAATCTAGGTAGCTAGTGTGGCCCAGGCCGCTGGCGATTTCTCTGGCATCGGCGCAGATCTGCACTGCAAGGACACCATCCGTAATGCATTGGACCATGGAGCTGTGTGATGTGTGAGGTGGGATGGCAACCAAGGAAAACAGTGGCCACAGTGGCCGAAGTCCAACAAGAACAAGCAGAAGAACAAATGGGCAGGGGACAATAAAGGCGGTGGCCAACAGCAGTGGCAGGGATCTTGGGGCGGTGGCCAAGAGTTCGTGCGCTGGTGACGGTGGCAAAGACAATGGCGGCGACGGCCCCTATTTGAGGGCCTGCCTCAGGTGTGGGAAGAAAGGCTACTTGCGTAATGGCCTGTGCCTCAACAGGAATGCGTGGCTTGGACAGCATACAAGGGGAGGTCGGGATCGAGGCTGGGATGCAGTATACGAGGCTAGGAGCTAGTAAGCTCCTGAAACATGTAGGCCCAAACTCCAAAAATCTCCAAAACACCAAACCCTAAACCCTGATACCCTGAACCCTAAATCCCTAAACCCTGGGATCCGAGGTGTAATCTATCCAAATACTTGCATAATCTGAGGAAGGCTAGGATGCACCGATGCAGAGGCGAAATAATATATACAAAGCCTGGCAGTATACAATCCCAGTCAGATAGCATGTGCTTATTTGAATCAATTCTTTCCATGCAATTAGACCCTGAAATATTTTTTAGCGATTTATCTATCTATTTCTTTTTCTTTATTCATCTATCTACTTGAATTATCTCTGTCCCTCGAATCCTAAAGTATATAACGCTGAACCATTAAAACCCAAAATCTCGCGAACTTAGGCTCTGAGCATTTGGGACCAAGAGACCCAGTCCGTGGGGGAGAAGTTGCATTCGTGGGGAAAGAAATCCTCCGTCGAGAACTTGGGCGAGAAGATCGTGCATGCTCGCACCCGAGGCACGAAGGGGGAGAGCCCAGCGGAGCAAAAGCAAATCAAGAAGGAGCAGTACGAAAAGAAAAAAGCTGCCCTCGAGAAGCTGGGAGTCATCGACATCTAAGAGCAGGAAGAGGAGGAGGCGACAAAGCGTCCCATCAATCACTGAGTTGCTGCACTGGCAGTTTGGGCAGTTGATGGGGGAACACCACATCTTGCAGGGCATCATCTACGACAAAGCTTTTCACCCTCTGATGAAGGCTGCCCTTCAGCATGCCTTTGGCAGGCAGGTCTTTGCCGCCAAAGCCAATATGGATTACATGATCTTCTGCAAATTCCTCTGGACCACTATCAGTCACTATCAAACATGACATGGACAGCGTCGAGCAAGGAGGGATGGAACATCAGCAAGACTTTCGGTCCCATCCATCTCTTTCTCGAGAAGTTTGCTGGCAAGCAGCAAAGATCTCGAGTTTACAACAACGAGGGGCACTATTTTGTGTCCAGAAATGGCACGGTGGTGGCCTACACCAAATGCTGGCAGTGGCAGAAAGGATTCCAGGGGGACCCGACCACGAAGGAGGGAACGAACCAGTAGCTTCTGGCCCACCTGCCAGACACCGTTGCTGCGCCGGAAAGTGGTGAGCACAGCTCCTCCTAGCGCCAGGCACAGCCCGCTGTGACGCCCTCGACTAAGGATATCAGGACGTACGTTGAGGAAGGCATCAGAGACAACGCATTTGTCAAGATCATGGAGGTGGTTCAGGGCACCAAATACTACTGCAGCTGATTCCTCGCAGACCCAGCATTTTGCAAGTTGGCGGCCTTGTCTTAGCTGTCGTCATTGCACAACACCAGCTGCCGGCTGAGACTGTTCGTCCAGTCGGTGAGGAAGCCCCGCCGCCCAGGATGCAACCGACGCCAGCCTTGCAGACAGGGTAACCCCCTCTCCTCCGCCACCTCCTCCTCCCAAGCAGGTGGAGACGCCATCCACAACCAGAGCCCAAGCAAGTCCATTTTCCACACCAGGCCAATCTCTGCCAAAGCTGTGGCGCCCGTCACCTGTGCTACCCCACCCAAACTTTCTGGCTCTTGTGCTGCCAAGACTCGAGCCATCCCCATGGCCACGACACCAAGTCTTCCCGCGCAGTTGTCTCCTTCCGCACATGCATGCTCCACGCAGGCATCACCCCCCACCGCCCTCCAGACCTCCCTCCTCCTATGATCCACCACCTCAGCCCCACACAACGAGCAGGAGCTCACCAGTAAGGAAGTGGTTCAAATGCTGGGCAGGCCGGCACTCCAGGAGTGGATCCGAACCCTGGCAGGCTTCAGCATACTAGGCTCCCCCGTGATCGTTGGCGGACTCACCAACAGCAACTATTGTGGGCTACGAGGGTCCATTCACTCAAGCGAGTCCCGCCACTCTTCGCAGCGATGAAGCAAGTGTCTACAAAGTCCGGTCTGACCTGGGAGACACAGAAGGGGATGGGATCCACCTGCGCTGAGTTGGAGACCCCCACCAAAATACATGTGTTAGTGGAGGCACTTTTCAAAAAGATGTGGGGGCACGAGTCCATGGCCAAGCCATTCCCGACGTACGCTAACTTTGACCTGGTGGCGACCACTATCCGCACTATCTACAGCGACGCTGCCAAGTCTGCCGGCCGCGGCAGTCGCATGTCCAAGTTTTCGTCGGAGCCGGGAGCCCCAGCTCCCAAGCGGATGTGCATCGTCCATAAACTCCATGACCAAGCCCGCAGACAAGAGGCCATATCGAAGCCTTCGGACAAAGCGAAACGACCCCTGCAACAAGGGGACAAAGACAAGGAAAGCAAGCGATCCCGGCAGGCTGCTGCCTCGGCTTCCAGTAAGTCACCCCACGATGACTGGCAATGGCCACCTTGGCAGCGGCGACAACATGGATCATGCCGCTGACCAGCGCAGGCACAGCCTCGCTGAAGCTTAGACAGGCACAGCCTAACCTACAGATCGATTTTTTTGATCGTTGACCAATTCGGTCTGCGACCTTTCCAAGACATTTAGCTCCGTGTCGACAAACATGCAAAACACGGCTAGCCAACCTGCCTGCAGTTCTAGCCTTGTGTCTGTTCGAGCGTTGCAGCATCATTAAAGAGCCAGTGTCGAGCAGGACACATTGATCTCTTGCAAGTACATTGCAAGTTCATTCCAACGTCTTCCACCTTTACGGCCCATCACCTGAAGCCAGGAGTTACCTAGTGTGGGACGCCACTAGACGGGAACTCATGGAGACGGCTCCTCGGAGTACGATCAGACTGGCATCAGGTTCATGAGTACTGGACGCAGTGTCCCACATAGAGTGTGTCGGAGGATGAGCTAATTCTGCATTAGAAGCTAGGTCAGCGAGGAACGGATGTGCCTCAGTTACATTTGGTCTCCTCGTGCCGCTAAGCACAGAGCACGCTCGGGCAGTGTACAATTGAAAAAGATGTTGTTGCTTTTATTGTTCCCGTTGCTGTTCGTGTATGCTCGTGCTGTTGTTGTTGTTGCTGCTGCCGCTGTCGTCGTCGTGGTTGTTGTTGCTGTTGCCGTTGCTTCTGCTGCTGCGGTTGCAGTTGCGGTTGCGGTTATTGTTGTTGTTGTTGTCCATGGTAACAGATTCACCACTGACTGCTGGATTTTGCAAGTTCCAGGCTTTGGGCACGCTTAAAACTCTGGTTTTAGCTTGATTCAGGGAAACGCTGCGTCGGGACTTCACCTGTGAGCTGGTGACAGGTTGAAGGTTGCTTCTTGGCCCGAACCGTAATAACGTCCACTCCGACCCCATCCGATTACGCAGAGCATTTATGCCGCATGCCCGAACCATAGTTACGTCAACTCCGACCCCATCCGATTATGCTGAGCATCCATGTAACAGAGCGTCCATGCCCGAACCGTGTGAAGGGCCCTTTGGGCAATACCTATGCTGATGAGTTTGCCTTGATGCGGTTTTCGAACATAGGGGCTTCTGATCCTACTACTTCCGCGTGCTTGGTGTTGCTTGTTCTTGTTGTTGTAAGATCCGTCTTTGACAGGATGGTTTGCATACAGCACGCACAAACATACAGACGTCCCCTTCAGCTTTAAGCATCGCCTCTTGCCACTCTGGCACCTCCGATCGCGCCTGGCCAGCAGTCTGACAGTTTCAGCACGGCAGACGGGAAGCAAGGAGAGGTGGCGGATTCCGATCAACAGGCCCGAGACTGAGAGTGCACCTAATTACTTCTTCATCGGGGTGTTTACGTACAAGCTGAGCTTTCATGACTTCTGCTTCCACTCTCAGTTCGAGGGGATGTGAAGACTCTCGGGATCTCTCGGGCCTGGTGCCGAGTGTTGTTCCTGCAGCTTCAACTTGTAGAACTTACATAATCTGATCCGTCCATACTCTGCAATTCTGTGTTTATTTGGACGGCCCGGGTCTGTGTGGGACGAATCACTATCTGGAGGTTCGGCGAGGTGAGCAGCACAGGCAACTTGAAAAACAATGCTGAAGTCGTCGTCCTCGGCGTCAATCGTCGTGTTCCGACATTGAACGAGTCGACTAATTAATCGGGTAAATATTGGCTAGGAGTCCGGGCCAGAGATTTGGGAGCAACGCTATGGCAACATACCTTGGTCGTCGGCCTCGACTACTACAGGATTCGCCTCCGGGACTGTGGCAAACAGTCCTGCCAAGCAGTCTCTCCGATGCAGTGCACATGTGTCATGTTGCAGCACGTGTGCAGCCGAGAGCCCGATACTCCGAAAGCTCCAAGCAACTGCACGCTGCCAGTGTCGTTCCAAAGCGATTCATTGCAATCCTACTTGTAAATCAAGACACTCTCCGCCCTCTCTCGCGCGTACTCAGGCATCCTCGAGCCTCGTACTCTTAAATCTTCCGTGCCATCTTTTGGGCTCGTCGGCCACAGCCAAGCTGTACATCCTTATTTCCTCAACCTGCAGAGCAGC
>CAJNDT010005874.1:412611-427611 GCA_905221615.1 Symbiodinium sp. CCMP2592 | reverse complement strand
ACCAAAGGCTCCGAAGGAACCCGATCGGAAGAACGCATGGCTGGACTTGAGCAGATTTGCAGGAACAAAACCCGGGTTTGGAGGCAAATGCTGTGAAACGATCGGGGCACGTGTTCGAATTCGAGCCTTGCCGGTTTGGCTTCCGAGTTACGATTACGAAGGCTGCGAACGTAGACAGGTGGGTTACCTGTAAATGACTCGCAAGGAGCTTTCATCGAAATGCTTACTTTAGTCGTCGGCTTCACACCGCCCCCTGCCTGCACACCAAAGAAGGCAGCTCTCGCCAAAGGCAGACTCCTGCAAATGCTGACACATGTTGGCACAGAGTGGCATAATGAGGTTTACGAATCTCTTTGTCTGCATGGAGTCCTGGGAGAGCCACCAGCCGGAAGGACCCCCGACTGCACCATCATCAAAGAAGAGTGCCATTCCTTGTCGTTGGAATCATCTGTTGCCGGCGCATGTTCCGTGCAAATTCTCCGAAGCAGCGTTCGCAATTTATACGGGCACTCCGAAGCTGGAGTGCCCCTTGCCCTTTCTGTGCCCCACACTGCAAATTCTAAGCGAAGTTTCGGCCTCCAATTTGGTCGTACCTCTTCATGATGGTGCGCTGCCCGACTGCCTGTCGCGTGAAGCACAAGAGCACATGATGCCAAGCTGGCCTGGCCGCCTAGCCCGCCTCATCACCGCTTACCGAGGCAGCGTCCGCAATCCAAATACTCTTGCTACAACTTCTGGCACGGCTTATGGACCTACTAATTACCCCAAACTTTCTATAGATACTGACAGATGCCCGATGGAGTCCGCTAGCACAAAATCCATACACACGGCACCTCCTTCTGCACACATGTCAAGGGACATCATTGTAGCTGCTTGGAGTTCGCAGGGTTTCCAGCGGGCGTTTGCGAGGGCTCGTTGGGTCAAGAGCACGCTTCGGAAAACACCAAACACCAAGCACAAACCAAGAGCTCGACCATTACGAGCACGCTCAAGTCACCATGCCGCAAGCGCTAGCGACTCAGCTTGCGACAGATGCAACGGAAAGCGAGGTAGGCAAAAGAAAAGACCGGCATCGAACGCTTCAATCTTGCAGTAGGAGTATACTGTATGCTATGCTCGGCATGTCTTGAAAACATTTCTGTCTATACATATGCTGCTATACACGACATGTAGGCTCTGTCTTGCTCTGTGGCTCCTGTTTGCTTGTCTGTATATGTTGTTTACATACCTCAGATCTTTTATGGATCAAACAGCAAATACAAAGGCTAGTGATATGTTTCCTTTGCCAGCAGCAAGAACTACATGAAAAGGCCTCTACAATCTGTCAATGTCAACAATGTAGGCCCTCCCTATCCTCGTGAGCAGCAAGAAGAGGCAGTTGTTCATGCTTCAGAAACTACGAGAACTCCGTTGAACATGTTTGGTCATAGCTTACCTACCCTTATGTCCGTCCCTATGCTCGCTTGCAACAGCAGATGAAGGGGCTCCTACGCATACTGTTCAATAATGAAACGGACGATATCCCTCCTTTGTCCTCCTAATTCATGCAAGCACTCTGTATGTGCTTGTATTTCAAATTTGGCGAAATCCAGGCAACTGTTTGGAATTTGTTCTTCTTCTCTTGCCAGTAAAAAGACTGGATCACACAAAGGGCATGTAAAGGATCCATTTTGGGAAAAAGGCAGCCTCGCACCGTCTTTCAATAAAACATGAAAGTGGCTATCCTGCATGTCCTTCTCCAAACACACTTGGAAAAGCCTCCATATTTGACGAACAGTCGCCATTCGCACTTGAAGGGTTGGGACATCTGTTTACCGCACGGAAGTAACACAGCTCTGTCGTCTCTTAGTCATGGTCCGGAATGAAAGGAGCGACTCTTGCTTGGAACCAAATGAGCTTGCGTGTATTGTTGGATGAGAAGTCTGTGCAATACATTGGAAAAGCAACATGACAACTCCAGTCTCTCATCAAGCAATGACTGGGCTCTCAAATTTTTTTGAACAGGAATTACAGAAGTCCCTTTCCGTACCTGAAAATCTTACGAATTGGCCTGAGCTCGCCTAGTTAAGCTGTACGTACTACTGCATAAAACAGTTTCAGAAATTTCTGACTGAGGAACGACGAGTTTCCTCTTCCATTGGACAAAGCACAGCAGGCAGAGCTAAAATTGGGCAGCTTCAAGGATTCGACCAAGCTTTCGGTTCTTCACCAGCAGCCAAGAACTCAACAGCCTTTTGGTAGAGAATGAGGTTGGGGTATCTTAGAGTTGGCGCACTCCTGCTCGCCCGCGTACGGCATGTCCGTGTGTCCGTATACTAATCCGTATGTGCATGCGCAGCCAAAGGCGCATTCGTGACTGCGTCTGTCATGGAGACATACCTCAGCCTTAGAAGTGTGCACAAAAAGCCTTTTGCCGTGGAGGTGCGTGTGAGTGTTGTTAGTGGGCAGGGACGGTTGGAAATCGAGCATGGGCAGCCTGAGTGGATGGTTCAACAAAAAAAGAGATTTTCAATCTTCACCTACAAAAATGAAGTTACACATTCCTCGAGAGAAGACAAAAAACAAAAGCAAAGCCAGAAATGCGAAATGAGCATTTGCTTCGAACCAGTCCCGAGACCCCAAACAAAAACAAATGAAACAACACTTCCAACGCCTTCAACAACCACTTCTCGAGACGGTCCAAGCAACAAGACAGGCGATCACCACAACCACAAAATTAACAGAATTATTGCTCGAGACCATGAAAAACCAAAATTTTCAATGATTCCTATCTTGAGCCATTTCTCGGAGACCCTCTTCAGCAAAAAGACCAAACATTCGCTGGCATTCAAAAGGCCATGGCGTGTGTTTTGCTGGTGTGTGGCCACGTTGCCACGAGGTTTCCGGTCTTGCCTTTCTCGCGAAATTTTCTCGACACATGGCCCCTTGAACACCTTGGAATCGTTGGCATTTTGTGCGTGGCGTGTGGAGGCATACGCTCGTTTTGGGTTGGTGGCTCAACTTGGCTGTCAGGCCTTTTTTTATCTGTCTCGAGAAACGGCCTTGCCTTACGCAGACCATCTAATCGTGTTGGCATTTTGCCAACAAGATGGGGTTCTTACGTCCGGCGTAAAGAGAATTCTCTCGTCTGGGTATCCGCACGCATGTGCACGCCCCATAAGGCTCCCCCACGACAGGCTCCAGCTGTGGCGCGGTGCAAGTTTACAGGA
Organism: Symbiodinium sp. CCMP2592; assembly: GCA_905221615.1. Classification (NCBI taxonomy): domain Eukaryota; class Dinophyceae; order Suessiales; family Symbiodiniaceae; genus Symbiodinium; species Symbiodinium sp. CCMP2592. Next base: position 424,402 of record CAJNDT010005874.1, on the reverse strand, counting down.
TCCGTGCGGCGGGGCGGCTCCTGCTGTGGTGTCGTGCAAATTTCGCACTCGTGTCTCAGTACTCGCAGAGGATCCGACATGCTACCGCTTTCAGGAGCGCCGGGTTTTGCAAACTCCAATTTCTGGACTTCGAAACATGGAACTGAATCCCACGTGGATCCGCTCGGCATCCTGGCCCCGCGCTCCCGAATCCTTCTTAATCCCGCCCGTAGCTGGGAAGCTAGGGGAAAGCATTTGGACTTGTCCACGATCTGCCAGTCTTTCGGGCAGATCACATTGGTGGTCTCCTCTTGGTTTCAGGCATTTGTTGTTCGAGACATGGAATGAAGGCCTTGGACTACTTTTGTTTGCTTCAGTGGGGCGGTCCCTAGGAGTATTCTCATTTTACGTTGTTGGTGCTTTGTTTTCGTGTTGTCGCACTGTCTCGAGATTTGTGCCCATTTCGGGCTTTCTGGATTTGGTTTCTGCGACTTTCTCGAGAAACGATCGTTTGAATACCTTGGAATCTTGGGGCTGTTTGGGACAGTGTCGAGGAACATGCTCTTTCTCGTTGGTTGTGCTTTTATGGGTGGTCTCTCGAGCAATCGCCCATATTGACGATATTCGGGATTTGTGCACCACTCGTGGTTGAGATGGTTGTTCTCCAGCCCCGAAGCCGTAAGTGCCCAGAACTTGAGAATCAGGCTCTCCTGCTAATCAAAGCTGCATCCAAGCCAGAGTCCTCTTACATACTCCTGGATATCGAAGCCACAAGCCACAATCCTGTGTACGAAGTGGGATTGATTGGGCACGAAAATAGAAGTTAGATCGCCAATCCGCAAAAAAACTGCCTGGCACGCGTACGGTCAAGCCCGTGGGGTCTCGGCACCTGGTAGTACTGCATTGATTGCCTCGTAGCCTCTGGCACTGGTGTGGCCACAGTGGCAATGTACTCACCTGCCGCTAGCATCGCTGCAGAAAGGAAAAATCCAACACAAACCTATGCTGCAAGCCCTGGACCTTCATCCCAAACAGTTGCCATAGCTGTTCAAGCACTCCGCCTCAAATGCCAGTGCAACCTCTTCAAATCCAAAAGCACTTGCTGATCGCGCCTAGGACATCTCGAGATGCATCAGGCAGCTCGTAGATGTTTGTCCGTGGCCGCTGGCTGAGAACCACCGAAGCCTAGTCTACGCTTTCCATTGAGGCCAGCTACTGACGACGCTTCGAGTCCGACTCGACATCTTTCCAGTAGTTGTGTTTGATTGTTGTTGTCGTTAAAATCGTAGCTGCCGAGTTGCTCTCACTGTATTTGCGCTTGTTTTGTGCTCCCTTCTCTGTTCCCTGGTTTACTCAACTCCGGGATGGTGCTCTCGTGCTGTGGCGTGTTGACCAAAATCCTTCTCGCTCACTCGCTCTCTTGCTGCCCCTCTCGCTCTATGTCTACCGTCTCTATCAAGCTTGCCAAAGAGCAGGAAGGTGTCCGCTTGTCATGGCCAAGAACCATTGGAGGCCAACTGGTGACTAGACTGAAATGTCAGCCTGCCTCCGACTAAGCCTCCCGCGCGTCACGAATGGCCTTGTGGACTCCCTCCACTCAGCTTACAGGTGTTGATGGGAGTTCACCTCACTTGATGCTGTAACATGGCGTAATACAACCTTTCAATGACTTGCGCCAACAGCAAGTAAACTCTTTCTGCAGAGGATAACCTACATATATCTACATGCTCGATGCACTGCACGGTGTGAGCGAATTATGACAGTAACCCAGTACATGATGCAAATACGGCTGCAGCGGATGCTGTTCACTCTTGCCTGCCCAACTGCATCGTTGTCTCCAGCACCGCTATCAGCATCATCGCCAACAGTACCACAATTCTTCATGTGGATATTACCGTCGACAACCGCATTCATAACATCAGCCTCCAACTACTTCGATTATCCAAAACACCCTTCCCCGTCATGAAACCTCAATCACGTCTGTCCAGGACGTAGGCTCAGGCACCATCAAATCCAGCACGTTTTTGCTCATATCCAGCAATTTCAATAGATCTCTCAAAAACTGTTGCACGGGGATGATTTCTCGACAAGGCAAATGTTGAGCCAGCAGCGGAGGAGCCCCACATCCTGGAACGGAGCGTAGGACGGGGGCATCTTGGTGAAGAGGCCGCGGAGAAGGGAAGTAACGAAAAAGAAGGCCGTGCCTGGCCGTTCTTGCCCTTTGGTCGTCATAGGTTCGAGGGAGTCATAAACGTTGTAGGAGGTGAGGCCAAGATCCTCCATGTAGTATTGGCCTCCGGGCTTCAAGGAGGGATACAAGCTCAGGAAGGTGGTCACAAGGTCGGAGCTGTTGTGTGAACCGTCGTCCACGACCACACTGAGTAACCCCTGCGGGCACCCTCGCTGAAAAACATCATGTTTCAACCGCTCCAGCTCCAGCACCGCACCCGCATCCACTATGTGAACGCTGTAGTTCTGCTTCTGAAGCCAGGTCGACAGATTCTGAACGCAGGGCCCGGCGATTTCCAGAATGTGCACTTTGGCACCGGGAAAAACGACCGGCCAAACACCCGCAGAGAGCGCAACGCCCCGAACGAATGCATCGCAGCCAAAGCCAATCTCCAGAAAGCATCCGGCACCACCATCATGATCCAACTGCCTGGGCAGCGTCCGGTGGTAGAACAGCTCATAGCGGTGATAAGTCACCTTGTCCGTCTGATACTTGAGGGCTTCAGAAAAAAAAGGGTGCTGTCCTCTGACTCGCCCTTCCCATCTTAAGTAGTTGGTGGCTGCATTGTGATAGTCCTGCGGGTGCAAGTCTGCAGAAATGGCTTTCTGGGCAAGGCAGCCGCAAGGGTCGCAGCTAACTTCGTCTGCATTGCTGATGGCAGGCATAGGACCCGGTTTCTTGTACCAATGTCTCTGCTGCGTGGCGAAAAAGAAGCGGCGCAAGAGCTCTAGCACATCCGAGGTGGGATTCGAGACACGCAAGGCCAGCAGCGAATGTGCTGACAGCTCGGCCCAAGCCCGAATCACACCTTGCATCTCTTGCCCCGTTCGCGCTCCACGAAGGTCCAGCACCAGAAACAGTCCACGGCTGGAATTTCTGCGGGGCCGTGGGAGATGAAGCTCCTCCAAACTTCTCTCCACTTTCAACAGCTTCCTGGCTGGGATCACCGAATCTCCAAATTTCCTGACGAGCCGATCAGGCCATCCTCCGCAGTCGTAGCAGAAAGCGCATCCACCAAAGCCAACGACACACCAGTACGCATCAAGGATCCGACGTAAGCGCATGCAAGATCAAGCGAAATGTTAAGCATCACTACAGTCCTCGAACGGACCCCTCAAGTCAAGGGCACGCCCACCCACGTTCAGGAGTCCTATGTAAACTCAACGAACCCTCATGTACACCCCGCTTCATGTAGGTTGATCTTGAGCAAGTCCTGCCAGCAAACTACGTCCTTCAGAGTTGGAGTCGGACGTGGTCGATTCAAAACAGCCTCGCATTTCCAGTCAGCACCTGCTCACCTAGATCAGTTTTGCCGCGGGCCACCCTGGCTGTTGCAATAAATTCCGTCGCACCTGGCGCGAATGCCTCCCCAGTGGCCAACCCGTCCATGATGACAGATGTCTTGAATTAGCAACGTCTTGTGATCATGATTTCAGAGGTATCCGCATAATGAGGGGAACACTTTGAATTAAGGAAGCATTCGGAGCCGAAGTTCGGACTATGAAACCTTCATTCAAAGAAGGTCCGCGCCTGGCTGCGCAAGAGCTGGTCCTTCCTGCGTTTGTGACTAACCGTTCAATCGTCGGGTTTTCTGTTGAGGCTTCGAGTTTCCGTGCTTTCGGGATTGGGGTCTTAGAGTCTGTGGTGAAACATCTCGATGATGTCGGAGCTGCTCTCCGTGAGCCCATGGGTGCCGCCAAGTCCGAGATGACGACTCCACCCAGGAGACCTTCAGGCAGAAGCAAACACACGAACATCAGTTTGAAACAGGTTCAATCTGATGGCATCTGACGCGTATTTACGTGTGTGTCTGTGTGCATTCTACCACTCATATGCACGCAAAAAACACACGAACTCACACTCACCTGACATACACACGAAGGGGCACCCATGCACCTGACATCCATGCTTCCAACCAAGGCATCGCAGTTTAGCTTGTTGAGCCATGTTGAATTAGACCTATGGCAGAGCTCTTGCCATCCTGCTGTCAATGTCATCCGGACGGAAATCATACCTGATGTGAAAACCTGCTGCTGCGATGGCTTCCACAAATAAAAGGCTCGGGCAGCAGCGTATCGAAAATGAAAACCAATGATCTCGGTGTCACACGGGGCCCGCCGTCTAATCTGGCTGCCACAGGGGCGCTCACCCCTTTCTGCAGGTACATGGCAACAGCCTCCTCTTCTTCTATCCTGGGATATGGCGTGAAGCTCCTTGATACTATACGCTCTGCATGGACCATGCAATAGGTGTGGCCCCATCCCATACATGCACACATACATGCCACACACAACACACACACACACAAACAAACGCAAATGCGACAAACCTGTCCACGCTTTGTATGCGCAAAACAAGCCCGGGTGGGAGCGACCTTGATGGGCGTCTCTGCATTGCGAAGGTCTTGGAGTCAGGCCTTGGAGTGTGAGTCTTCCGGAGTTGGGAAACCATGACAACAAACTTCCACAAAGGTCTCCTTCTGAAAACTGCCAGAAACTCGGTATGAAGAGCCAGGAGTAGCAACCTTCCCTCGAATCGGAGGTGCCAGGTTGCATATTGATGATGACTATCCATCCTCAGGACCTGCACAGATAGGACTCGTTGCATCACTGGGGACGTGCTACCCGAATGCACAAAGGCACTGCACTCAAGGTATCACCCCGAGCCCACACAAACTTTCGCAACGGTGCATGAACACATACTCCCTCCGCTGATGGCGACTTGTTGGCCAGGTCGTCACTTTTTGTCGTGTCCTGCCGACCCTCTGCCATCGCAGGGCAGTGTGGTGTCGTTACCGGAATGCTGGACTTAACTCCGACTGCTCGTACCGTGGGGCTCTGCAGCAGTCCAGGTCCTGATCTTTGCTGACGCGCTCTGATCTACTCTTGGCTTGAAGCATGGTGAAGCATGGAGCTCCCTGCTCGCGAGTGAAGCCCTTGGTTTTCGATGGTCCTTTGGAGTTGCACGGTTGCTTGGTCCATTGCTTGGCTAGCTGCAGTCAGTGTCTGTGTCTGTCTGCACGTCGTGTGTGCATTTACTTGCTTGGTTGGTTGGTTGTCCGGATAGGTTGCTTCCGGGTTGCATGGCTCGTGGGCATCGACGGAGCTGACTTCGCAGCCGCCTCTCGGTTTGGCTGTTGTCCTAGACGAAGAGGGCCGCCATCTGTGCGACCAAGAGGCTCAGAGGTCAAGGTGCCGCGTAAGTCCCTTAACATGCGCGGCTAGCCTGAGCACTAGAACTAGTGACTAGTAACTCGTCCAAGTGAAACTGCTCTCACGCAGCCCAACAGCACTGCTGGCCTTCGAGGCCTCCGGATGACGGTCGGCTCAACGAACCGCCTTTGCTTGTCGCAAAAACAATCCGAACCGGCAAATATTGCGACTGCTACAACAACTCATGCTTCTCATGCCACCAGAATGAATCTTTGAAGTGACACGTCCAGAGACCGAGGCCCTCGTGGTTGCTGCGACGAATTGTGTCTGGTGCACCACCCGAACAAAATACGTGCGTCGCAAGACGAGAAAATGGCTTATAACACGCAAATTCGACAGGGTCACAGTCATGGTAGTAGCCGTAGAAGTAGAAGTAGAAGTAGTAGTAGTAGTAGTAGTAGTAGTAGTAGTAGTAGTAGTAGTAGTACTTAGTAGTAGTACTTAGTAGTACTTAGTAGTAGTAGTACTAGTAGTAGTAGTAGTAGTAGCAGTAGGGGGAAGAAGAGGAGCAGGAGGAGGAGGAGCAGCAACAGCAAGAGTAGCAGTTGCACTTGTTGCTGTAGGCCCAGCTGTAGCAGTAGCCGTTGTTGTAAGTCGTAGTCGTAAACGTAGCAAAAGTAGTAGCACTAGTGCACTATATCGTAGTGCGAGGGGTGGCCTTATGTCGCGGCAGCGTTCAAGAAGTCGCGGCACTGCATGGCCGCATAAAGTGAAGTCGCGGCAGGGGCTTCACTGAATGTGTTTATCTGCTGAGTCCCCAAGTACTTGCGATGTTGCAAGCCTGTTCGGGCGAAGCCTCAAAACAACAGAAATTAGTCCCACGCGCTGGCAAACTGCAAGCTTTTGATAGATCATAACATGAGACAACATGGGCATCCCCATTGATACGCGCCCTTCAGAAGCAGCGCTGAGGGTTTCAAGACTGGGTTTCGATATTCCTTTTCCCTCCCACATAGCAAGGACGACGCACACAGGGTACTTTGATCGAACAGCTCAAGGGCTAAGGTTTCAAAGCCAATTATGTGACTCCCAATCTCAGGCATCTTTTGCCCGGTTTTCAACATTCAGGGCGCTGGGTTTCATAGTTTAACGTGTCCAGGTAAGTGTTTGGGGTTTGCATGTATACTCGAGGCTTTCCAAGCGGACCGGAAGATATAACATTCGGCTTGTTCCCCAAGTAGACGCACGATGTCACAAGCACACGCTCAAGACACACATCATTGGCATCACAGCGCACGATAACTTGTACCAGCCACTCCCATCACCAGCACCCGCTCAAGACGAACAGCAGAATCGCAGCACTTCAACACCAGCCATTCCCCAACTAGATGCTCGATTTCACAAGCACCCTCTCAAGACACACATCATTGGCATCGCGGCGCACGATAACAAGGTATTCCCCATTTAGACGCTCGATTTCACAAGCAACCACTCAAGCAGTCGAATCTGTATTTGTCGCAAAAAGCCTATTCAATATTCAACTCTCTATTGCTCTTAAAACCTATTCAACCCTGTATTTCTAGTGGGTGAGTTCAGCGGCGATCAGGCTGACCAAGACCCCCTGTGCTTAGAAAGATTATATAGCAAGGAGACGGGTTATCCGGCCTGGGTATGCGAGGCCGGGCCCCGATTGCTGGACCCCAACGCGGACGCTGAAACGGTTGATGCACGGATGATGTTCGGATGCATTCGGATTCTAGGCCGGGCTCCGCAATGTGCAGCCCCAGTGTGGACGCTGCGGCTTCAACATTTCATTTTTGGTCTGCGTAAGCCGCGCCAAAGTCCTTGCATGTGCTCCGTTTGGCAAGTAGACGCGCGGCCGTCGAAATGGTTAAAAAACACACATTCCAGACAGCCTATTCGTGAGTTCCGCAAGTAGACGCCGTCGCAGAAGGTGTCACGAAGCACAGCACAGACAGGCGATGTGTCCGTTCCGCAAGTAGACGCCACCCCAAGATGTTTACAAAACACATAAATTCCAAACAGCCTAGTCCACAAAGTTTGACTTGAGGCTCGAGTTAGACAACTACATCCAAATTTAGACGCAGGTTGAAGCCTGGCAACAACCAGGAACTGCCGCTAAAACCCATGTACAACGACCACCAGCCAAGACATCATAGAAATATTGCCTCGCTAACTCGATAGGGCTAGGATATGCTCATCCCCATATCCACGCTCACACGCCACGACTTCCGCAAGATGCTATTCAAGCCCCCTGTAGGAATAGCAGTAGCAGTAGCAGCAGCAGGAACCACCGCGGGTTTTGTGTACCTTCACTGCACAGATCATCTTCTAGACTGAAGCCATCAACTACCGATGACTCGGGGCTTCGTTGACGACCGTAGCCGGCATTGTCGGCATAGTAGCCTGGATGTGCAACTGAACATGCACAAGAGTGGCTCATCACAAGTCTTGTCAACATATTTCTCGAGCAACGTCGACCCTTCGGATGAACAAATCAAAGACGAAGCTCGTGCCGGCTGTCCCTGCTATACGGGTGTGTCATGTCGTGCCAAGCCTGTGTCCAAAACACCGGTTACAATATCAGACGCATTGGCATCGCCGACCAATCGCAGCACCACATACAACTGGGGCCACTGTCGATCTACAGCAAAACTCAACATCAGACAAGGCAGCGTGCGGCCTCGACAGACTCGGCCTAACACCATTTACTGAGCACTTGACCATATTCTCCCAACTAGGCTACCATGGCCGTCAGCCTACACATACGAACTGAACAAAGACTGTAATGCACGTATCTGTAAATAGCATAACTATAACTAATTGTAATATATGTGTACATATATATGGTACCCCCCCCATGTACCTACCCCTTTTCTCTGTCCTTCCTGTTCATGTACGGAGCTCAGCATGCTGATTCTGCCTATTTCGACCAGAGGCTTGCTTGCACTTGTGTTGTAAGCGTGCGAGATCGCGCTCTTCCACACAGTCCCAAACCCGCGATGCTCTCACGCACAGTCCGCGATGCTCTCACGATCGTGCTCCCCCACACAGTCCCTAAATATGTTCATTGAGACAGTCCCAAAACAAACAAAATACCAAAGCCCATAGGCCACGACATGAGCATATTCCTTGAGACAGTCCCAAAAAAGCCAAAAGAACCAACGATTCCGAAACCTATCCGAAATCGGAAATGAGCATATTTCTGGAAACAGTCCCAAAAAAGCCAAAAAAACCGAAACCCATAGGCCACGAAATGAGCATATTCATCGAAACAGTCCCAAAAAAACCAAAAATACCAAAGATTCAGAGCTATCCCAAAAGCCATTTCTCAAGATAGCTCCAATGGCTCTGAATCTTTGGTACTGTTGTTTTTTTTGGGACTGTCTCGAGGAATATGCTTGGTTCGTGGCCTATGGGCTTTGATCTTTTTGGTTTTTTTGGGACTGTCTCGAGGAATATGCTTGGTTCGTGGCCTATGGGCTTTGGTGCTTTTGGTTTTTTTGGGACTGTCTCGAGGAATATGCTCATTTAGAGGCCTCTGGGCTTTAGTGCTTTTGGCCTTTTTGGGACTGTCTCGAAGAATATGCTCATTTAGAGGCCCACGGGCTTTGGTAGTTTTGTTTTTTTTTTGGTGGTGTCTGGAAGAATATGCTTGGTTCGTGGCCTATGGGCTTTGGTATTTCTATTTTTTTGGGACTGTCTGGAGAAATGGCCCTTGGGATAGCTCTGAGTCTTTGGTTTTTTGGGGCTGTCTGGAAGAGTATGCTCATTTAGAGGCCTATGGGTTTTTGTGTTTTGTATTTTTTGGGACTGTCTCGAGAAATCTGCTCATATCCAATTTCGGACAGTTGGGCCACCAAAAGCAAATCTTTATTTGTACGAATACAGTTACAGACCCTAAACAAACCTTGTAGATCCCAGGTTCGTTCATTCCCCATATTCAAAAAGCTGTAATTCAACGGGGGAGCTTTCCAGATCTTGGGCTCTTCCTGATTCTCCTTATATACATTGCTTATCTGCAAGGTACTCTGTAGGGTACTCTATTCTATAGGGTATTCCATATGGTAACCAAAAGGTGCATACTGGGCATATATCAGGTATTCTATACAGTATTATTCTCCTGGTTGTGTCCTTACTAGTAATATTTGTAAAATTTCCTACAAGGCATTCTCTGGTGCATTCCAAAAGAATTTTCTATGTAGGGTTGTCGTTAAGGTTTTTTATGGGGTATACAGCGGGTATCAGACACAGGGCGTATTGTATGAGGTAGGCTATAGGGTATTGCAGTTGGTATGTTGTAAGGTCTATATAGGGCATACGATGTAATGTATTCTTAGGGCATATACAAGGGTTTTCCGAAGAGAGCGGCTTGCCATGGGGCCTGGGATTTTTGAGTACTGTGTTTCTTGGTCTGATACAGAATTGTGCCATGCGCGCATGCATTTACGCATGCTACTGTTCACAAAAGTGTAGTATTATGCAGTACGTATGTGCATGTACATATACGTAAATGCGCAAGCATGTTGATTCTTACAGATACACATGCACGCAAGCATAAACTCAAGAGCCCGTGCATGTGTTTTTGTGTATATTTGCATTACCGTGGAATGCTCTACCACCACAATCCGCTAAGCCGCTTCCAAGCGAAATGAAAGAATCATTTAAGTAGTTGCCTCATGTATCATTCCAACTGATTTTAACACTTTAACCTACCACGTTAACACCCGGTAATCTAAGGTGCAGAGCCGACTTGCCGTGTTCTGATTCCCTGATGTCCTGACTCGGTGGTGAAGGTCTGTGTGTTTGCGAGAGTACTACGCAGCTGCGTCTGTATTGTAGTATTTCAGTATGTCAGTACAACTTGCTTATGTGGCGTCTCAGATCAAGCCGCAACCCCAAAGACTATCGCAAAACTGTATATATTTCTGCCAGTAGGGGAACACATATATTATACACATCTGGTTTTATGGCGCTGTAACTAACGATGCACACAGAAACCCGGGCATGCCTTCGCTTACTCATACAGGGATACATACACTCACAAGCCTATGCATGTACTGCTTCTGTGTTTGCACTACCATGGTACGCTCTATTGCCACAATACGAAGTGCACGGCAGATACGCCGGCGCTTGTAAGCGAAGTGAAAGGAAATATTAAACATGAGTCATTACTTCATACATCGTTCCACCTTATTCTACAACTTTAACACCCGGTACTCTCGGGTGCAGAGCCGACTTTCCGTCTTCTGATTCCCCTAGGTCTTGACTCGTTGAAGGCTGTGGCGTGTGAGAACTCAGTTCACTCTTTATTGCAATATCTCAGTACAGCCGCATTACTCAATGACATGCTATAATGGGCCCCGCAACAACGCACAGCTAATGTCACCGTGGCAAGACGGTATTTCTGCAAATCGGCGAAAACATATACACTGTACACGCGTGCTTTGTCTATTGTGCGGTGCCATAACATATCCTGTCATGGATTGTATCAGGGTTTTACAATATCTGTAAGTTGCCAGGTTAGGAGGTCGGTTACATCATCCGTGCTGAGACCAGTATGTATATGAATGTACAGATGGATGGGTAAACAAATAGATAGATGGACAGATACATGGATAGGCAGATAGATAGATGAAGTATGGGTCAGATAACTTATCTACACGTATGTCTGCAATATTTGTGTGTATATAAAAGAAAACTCCAGGTGTAGAGCGGACTTTCTAGAGCAGCTGGCATCTATTCTATGACATGGTGGGGCAGTATATGACATAGTGTACAAACCCGACATGTGTTCAAAAGATATGGTCGAGGCCCATCTGGATGCCTTCCGTCTTCGCGTTTCCCCTTGATATATCCCTATGGTTTACATGTTGCTTGGACCCTTGAATTGTTCGCGCACACACAGTGTTTCTATACGATGCTCACTTCTTCTAAACAAGTCTGTGTTCATAAACAAGGAAGGGCGTTCATACGCTCCCCCCCACAAATCATGAATTGCATACTCAACAGAAACCGGAAATACAAACAAATTCAGGTCGTGTGGTATGCTAGATTAGATAAGCTTGGCGTGTTCTTCCATCAAACATGCAACAGGTCAGGATATCAAATCAAATTTACGCTAATGTTTGTGCAATTGGTGCGGGTTCTCGTGTTCTCCGTCTTGGTTGGTGTCTGGCGCATGCGTGGGTGGGGTTAGAATAGCTACTCATACGGCCCACGAGTGCTTGTAAACAACAGGATATTGCTTATAAGCAGAAGCAGTAGTAAGCAGAAGGCATTAGCCCTGCTTGTAGGCAACCGGACTGCTTGTGAGAAGACAGCCTGCTTAAAAGCAGCCGGGTTGCTTATAAGCAGACAGCCTGCATATAAGCAGCCGGATTGCTTATAAGCAGAAAGCCTGCGTAGA
>CAJNDT010005874.1:375111-407611 GCA_905221615.1 Symbiodinium sp. CCMP2592 | reverse complement strand
GGCACTACACGCACTCCCTGGGCCTCCAGTCTTAAGGTCAGACCAGGCACTACACGCACTCCCCGGGCCTCCAGTCTTAAGGCCCAGCCCAGGCACTACACGCACTACCCTGCACTACGGGGGCCCAGGGTTCCAGAATCCTAGAGAGCTTCGAGCACTACTGCCTTTTAGGGCTACAGGGCCAAGTCCGCACTACACCGCACTACTCCCTCCCCGGGTCTCCGGTAGTGGCCCAAAGGTCCTCTAGACTGTGTGGCCCCTCTGGCTCGAATCCTGTTAGCAGTGTGCAGTTCTTGTCCCCGGGAGCTGCCTTTTCAGCCGTGCCTGCAAAGCATGGCCAGCGCAAGCCCCAGCACTCAGGACTCTGTGAAGGGTTGATATAATTATGCCCCCAAGAAGAATATAATGAATCATAGCCCTGACAGGAGACGGTGCTCAACGCTGAGCAAGTTGGTGACGACGCTGCTTCCCTCTTCTTGCAAAGCGCAGGCTTGACGCCTCAAGCCGAGGTGCTGGAGGCTGCAGCCTTGCCGACCGAAGCCCCAGCGCTGGTCCCTGCGACAGAGCCTTCTGCACCGGTGCTGCAACTGCAACTGCAGAAAGCTTGTGCCAAGTGCCGCAAGCTCTTTTCGCAAGCAGAAATGCACCAAAAGAGCAAGAACAGCTTCCTGTGCGGCAGCTGCAACAAGCTCAGCACTTTGCTCTGCCGCCTGGACCTGCCGGACTCGTTTCGGCAGCTCGGCAGCGAGGAGATGTGTGCGTTCTACAGCAATGTCTCGAAGATGACAAGTCCGGATGGGAAGCTCTGCCTGCAAAAGGTTTCGACGCAGGTCAACTTGGCCTTGGAGACCTCCGTCCGGAGCAGCTCAGCCTCCAGCGTGGGATCTGACAATCTGCTGCTGAGCGTCTGGGCTTTCCAAGGCTGGGACCCAAAGGTTGTGGAGGCGGCAGGGATCGTGAAGGATGATCCGAAGTTTGGCAAGGTCTACAAGTTGGAGATCTTGAATGAGACTAGGACGGAGAAGCAGGCCATAAAAAGAAAGGAAGGCACGACCGTGACGCTTCGTGCGAAGAAGACCAAGCGGAGCCGCCCAAGTGGGGAAGAGCCAATGGAGCTGGTTTCTTCCGACGAGGAAGAGAAGGAAAACAAGGAGGACAAGGAAAGCAAGAAGCAGGTTGAAGAACTTTAAGAAGGACACGGCCACGGCGTCCCAAGCAGTGTCCTTGCTGAGCCCCTTGCTGCTGCAGGTGTCTGACACAGGCAAGAAAGCCAAGGCCGAGGCCCTGCTTTCGGAAGCGAAGGAGTTCTTGAACAGCGGGGCCCTGGACAAGACCCTGTCCTTCGAGAAAGCACACGTCCTGACCGAGGCCAGTCTTCTGCGTGCCGAGGCTAAGCCTGCTGCGACGCCGAAGAGGCGCGCCAAGGCCAAGGCTAAAGGCAAGGCCCAGGCAGACCAGGAGCGAGTCGACGCTGCTTGCACGCGCTGTGCTTGCTGCGGCGGGTAGACGAGAGTGGGTCTCGTCTCTCCTGTCACCTCGGCAGACCTTAGAGCCGCGTTTTCACTTTGATGCCTGCGCAGCATTGCCACGCCATCGGCCTTGCTCGCGGTATCAAAGCGCGAAGCAATTAAGTGCATACGTGAACCACTTTGGCGTGTCCTCTGAACACGCGACTGCTGAGCAGAGGGATGCGCAAGAAAAAACTTCCCAGCCTGAACTCCTCGGCTCAGGTCGCTGTGTGGTGTGAGTTTAGGATGAGATGCTTAAAATGTTGTTACATGTTCTTGTAGCATGGCATACATAGGAAGACTGCTTGCGACGGCTCGAATTGAAAGGTTTCTGTTGGCGTCTTTTTGTTGTAGCTGCTCTTGCTCGGCTTGTGACCACATGCCGCTGTTCCATGCTGCCACACCAAAACCAAGACCAACACCGACGCCAAGACAAACACCAACACCAACACCACCACCAACAGCAGCAACACACCAACAACCCCGACAGCCCCAACAACACCAACACCAGCAGCAGCAACAACGACGACCACGACGTCAGCCACAACAGCAGCAGCAAAGGAACAACCACAACCACGATAGCGACCGCGACATGACCACAGCCACAACCACGACGAAAACAGTGTTGAAGTGTTCGTGCAAGATGGCAGGCTCGGGGGGGAGGGGCATGCAAACATTGGCGTGACCTCCGCAGCTCGACAACTCAAGGGTCTGGGGCGGGATTCTGTCAGGCCCAGGTGCTTTCAAGGTCTGCAGACGTCGCTTCAACCCGGCGACTGCGTATGAGCCTCGCTGATGAGTTTAGCCATCGACAGGCAAGGTCCGGAACCGTGTCGTGATAACTTGCATGTCACTTGATGTCACTTGAGCATAGACCCAGCCCTTGATGCCAGGCGTACTGTTCCTGGCCACACTGAAGGCAAGGGGTCCAGTGGCTTGGCAGCTTGGCTGATTGGTTGTTGGGCGGCTTGGTTGGGGGCGGAAGTCGAACTCAACCAAACGAGGCAATGGCTGTAGCGCGGATTTTTTTGTGCATAGCTTTCTGGCAAGACACCCCTTTGCAGAAACTCACGCTTGCAATGTGTATACAGTACCGGCCGGCCGATCGTGCTGAACATTGTGCCGCCCAGTAGCTGCAGCAGCCACCCACGATTTGCGCTTCCAAGGAAGCTATTTCGTCCTTTCGAGCTTTGCGATAGCAGACTATCTTGCTACTGTACCACGATGTCTCGAGGCTTCGGCTGCGCGCTGGAAACTTTCCTGTGCCTTGGGGATTGTACTCACAGAAGCAGCGGCAACAGCCAGCCGCAGGGCTGCGGCCGCTCCCCAAGCTCTCGCTGTCGCTGTGGGGTTGTGCAGATGCGCACATGTTGTTTCTACGGCCATTCGCAATGTCTTTCGCGAAAAATCAACTCAATCTGAGTTGCACCCCAGCGGCATGTAGAATTTGTGGCATAGCACTTTGATTACAAAGTCAACCATGGCTTGGTTCGGCCCAGCCAGATTTTTTTGCAAGCCCTCAGGGGCTTTGTTGGTATAGCGCAGCTCATGATACAAGCTCAGTGCCCACTGCTCTTCATGTCACCGTTTCAACTCCTGCGAGTATTGCGCCAGAATTGCCGATGCTGCCGCTGCTGTTGTCATCGGCTTCAATGGAATGTCCTAACGACAAAGCAGCACAAATCCTTGTTCTGCCATCGCCGTGTTATTCCGTTGCGTGGTGTTCTGTCTTTCTTGTTGATGTAATTACAGGTATCGGTTGTTTGTCTTCCTTGCATTGTCTGATATTCGAATCATTTTCCGAATTTCGAAATTCGCTTGCTGCCTTTGCAGGGGACATTGCTGACTTATGTAAATGTCCTTTCCTTCTTCCAGTCCTGTTTGTCTGTAATTCTTCTTGCCCGCCTTCCGTTCCTTCACACGCTGCCCCACTCGACCCCGAGACCAAACAAAAAAACTCCCGTCAAAGAGAAACGAAAGCAGTCTGCACAATGGGCGCGTTCCACAAACTGCTCCTTGAGTCCTTGACAGTATTCCAAAGGACGAAACGACACAAGGCCTTTGCGGGCCCGGGCCGCAGCAAATAACATGTCTGCACCCTACTGCGACCCCTTCAAGACTCGTTCTATCCGGCTGCCGACGGCGATCGTGTAGTATGTCGTGTAACGTTTAGATCTGGAGACGATTCTCGCGCGAGTCCAATCTCGGCGAAGTTAGTCCATTGAGCGACTAGTTTGCCGATATCTTCAGCAGATGTTAGTTGAAGTACGGGTATCCTCTAACCCTAAATCTACAACGGTGGACAGCTGCTCCAAGTTAGCCCCCAAGCCTTCTCATGTTCCTCACAGAAGCACCAGCCATCCAAGTTAGTGCCTTTGATATGGCCTGGCGCAGGAGCCTTCCATCTGAAAGCCCTGCAACATTGGACCCTGCAGTGATGGCAGAGAGTCGCAACCCCCTCCTGTCGGTTCTGGCCACCTCCGTCCTTCTTGGAAAGGGCTTTCCTCAGATTCTTACGAAACCTGGAATGCTGGCTGCGACGATGACGGTAAAATGCATTATTTTTGTGGTGGTAGGTTAGCACAGTGGTTCGTCAAGTTGCTACCAGGCTAGGGAAGAACAGAGTGCTGGACAATCAGCCCTAAAATAGCCTTGGCCACTGCCCGGGTTTCCGATCCGTTGAATCATCTGCTTGACTCGCAGGATTTCAACCAGATCAGCTCCGAAGAGATCTGGGGGAACTCTTGTGAGGCGAAGATCAGCCAAGCTGCTGCAGCGACTCTTGGCGTGCCTGCTCCAGCGCTTCGCGCCGTGCGCGGATGGCCTTCGCGTGTATTGTCGACGGGCCCAAATCTCTTAAACATATGACGCACATGTATGTCCTAGTTTTGTGGTCTAGAACAACAGTGGTGTTCATGCTTCCCCTTGTTTGTCTACATGCTTCAGTTGTCTTCCGCAGCAAGTAGACCAATGCCTTCTGGGTTGTTTGACTGCTCGGCTCATTTCGTGTAGTGACTGATTTGGTACATTGCCAGTACCGAGCCACCCAGAGCTGTCTGCAAAGCTCTTCGGGCCAACCTCTTCTGCGCACACGTGCCATGGAAAGAAGTCCTAGCAGATATTAGTATTGGTGAAGCTACGTCTACGTACAGGCCGGCATAGAAGCACACACCTATCAGCCTCGGGCTATGACATGCTTTGTCAGAAGCCAGCCCAAGACCCCACCAAGACAGTTCGCGCGCGCGCGCGTGACGCTGTCTGCAGCCAAAAGGTTCCAAACCTTGAACAACCTTCAACTTATATGGAGTCGCCCAGTGCCATGATGTCAGATGCAGAACGCCGTCCAAAGCTTTGCTCTTGAAGTATCGTCATCGGGCAGCCCCTCACTCCCTAGGCTCACACTGAACATTTACAAACCCCTCGGAATGTCCGGAAACCGCCCCTCTCCAGGCCAGCACATCTTCCTCAACCGTCCATCCCATCCATGCCTCCTGATGAGTTGTCACCGCTCTTGATGGCGAGGCGCTGCGGGTGGTGCCTAACACAAGCTGACCATGCACATAGGCAGTGCTTGAGTGATGTATTTGACCCGGTGCGCGCCGTACACGCCAAAAACTTCAGTCTTTTGATCAGGCAAGCCAAGGATTTGGCTTGATAGCTAAGTGGGCCCAAATGTCAGCAGCACCCCCGTAGCCTGCTCTATGCCCCGGCTTGAACTTCATGTTGGCCTGGGGCCTCGTTTGATGCTTCTTGAGAAATCCAGGCACGGTTTCAAGGAACTGCTGCGGTGGAGGGCAACAGTTCACTGGTTCACTTTTCCCGAACCCCAGCAGAATGCAAACCGCACTTTGCCGCAATGGGCTATCACACGAGTCGTGCAACATGCTTGCTGGGGGCAGATGAAAAAACATTTAGACACCTGCATCGTGTGTCACGGTGGCCGCCGTCAGTACGATACACAACTGCTTCCTTGCAAGGTCCGGCGCAAATTCATGACGGGTCGAACAACAGACTCAATTCGCTGACCAGAGGTAGTGATGCCATGCTGTGAGCTAGCTGCACCGATCGAAAAAGACAGCAACATCTATCCCACATCTGAGGCCTGCACGTGTGGAGTCACTCTGTGGGCTGCGCCGTTCGGAGCATGGCTTGCCAGAATCGCCCGTGCCGGCTCTGGACCGCAACCCGGCGCCAACTGCAAATGCAGCAAAAAAGTACATCAGCTGTTGAGGCGGACAAACCACAAGATGCAAACAACTGCCGCAGGAACTCCAACAGCGATTTGGTCCAAGGGTGTTCAGGGCCCCTGGCCAGCCAATCCCGCCATCCCAAGCGTCCTTTACGTCTGGCCTGCCCCGTCGGCACTAAGTGGGCTGCGAGTGCCGGGCATTGCTGGCGGGCGACCGGCAGCCTTTCTGGACTTGGGGTCTTGTTCGAGGGCGTCGTGGCTTGCAGCTCGAGCTGGACCGATGGGCGCTTCGACTCGACTCGGGCCGGTCGCGTCATTCTGACAATAATTACTGTGATTCGGATCGATACGTGAGGGATGCAGGGGCTCCGCAGTCTCAAGTCTCGTCACTTATTTCTGCTTGAGCTTCCGAAACGCATTGTCAGCGGATGCTAGCACGATTCCCCAACCACAGAGGACTTATCAAGCTCGGCAATGTCGTCCTAGCTCATTAGACAGAGAGCGCCACTGCCTTCAGGGCTTCTGTGGATCGCAGAACAACCAACCAACCCCACCATCCGACATCATCCGACACCAACAAAAACAAAGCCACCCCCAACCAAATCGACCCAACCCAACCCCAACCGACCGGCAAATCCAGGCTGCATATGCAGGAAAAAAGGGTGCAGGTGCAAGTTGCGGAGCTTAGCTCTAATCTGGTGTGGGCGATCAGGGACACAGATCTCGGCATGTCAAGACCCCGCTTACTGCGACACAGCCATTGGCGCTGAAGCACAAGTGAGCCACAAGCTGCTGAGTAGCATAGGGTCGTTGCACGACGTCATTTTATGTCATTTTTAACCGACCGTGCCTTGACTTCCAGAACTACGCCAGGCTGCTACAATCGCTTCTTTGGAGGACAGTACAAGAAAGCACTTCCAGCCAGCCGCATCAACTCCACTTCATCATTGTTACAGGTCTTTCAGGCCTCCTTGGGAGGGTCACTGGCATTGGCGCCAGCCAT
This sequence comes from Symbiodinium sp. CCMP2592, assembly GCA_905221615.1. Classification (NCBI taxonomy): domain Eukaryota; class Dinophyceae; order Suessiales; family Symbiodiniaceae; genus Symbiodinium; species Symbiodinium sp. CCMP2592. The sequence goes on along the minus strand of CAJNDT010005874.1, from coordinate 400,911 downwards.
GCCAAACGTGTGCCGATCTGGAAGCACGCTTGATGCCTGAAGTGCAAGAAACGATGCTGATCTATCTTCGGCCAGCCCATTTTCGCCACTGAATCTTGAATCCTACTCTCTCTACTCTTTACCACTAGATGCTATCATGCCGGTCCGGCAACACAATCTTTTCGGTGCCGCTATTGCATGCACCGAACACCGAATACCTCGCATCCTGCGTGCTCCGGGTGAACCTCCAATAGGTCTTGAACTCCGAAGCCAGGGGTAATTCACGATCAAAGCAAGAAAGTCCAGAGCTGGCTTCCGAGATGTTTCAAGTCCCTAGCTGCAGCTCGAGGAAGCCCTGACAAGCCACAACAAGCCCGGCCCAAAGATCAGAAAGTCGCAAGAAAGCTCACTCGGTCACAAGTGTCCTTATGCTGCGGAAGCAGCGCCAGCCTAGGCCGGCTGTGGGTAGTTTGGCCGAGCTCTGCACTTGACTACAGTGACTAAAAGGTTTCGTGGCAACCTGAAACGTCAAACAACGTTTCGGCTTCTTCGTCGCTAAAGAGAGTAGGAGTTTCGAGCATGGCATGTGAGGAAGGGCCAGGGTGTTGGTGCACGTTCCCCAACCTGAAAGTAGGAAAGTCTGTATATGTAACTCATGGAGGACAGTTGCTTGTGTAGGGCTGGCAAGCGCCGGTTGCCCCACCTACGATCGTGCAAATCTGCCGATGCTACCATCTCGCCGCTCAGGAGGCATCTTTCAGTCTCTCTTGACAAAAGAAAGCCGAAAGCGTTGAATAGGTGTTGCCATCGATGCGCTTCTCCGGAAAGCTGCGGACAAGCTCCTCGGCCCAGCACCAGTCGGCCATGCGGTCTGAGTACCCTGCATCCGAAACCGTCCGAAACTTCTGCGAACCCGCGCAGATCCTCCAGCTCGTCAAGCGCTAGGGCCGGTCGGGCCCAGTCGATCGAGGCATCACCAAACAACCTGAGCGAACTGAGTGGTGTCCAGATTCGATAGCTGACTGGCTGGGCCTCGCTGGCTAGCCGTTCTGACTGCTGGTTGACTCTTCTTTCTCAAGGGTAATGAGGGCTTCAGGAATTGTGCTGAAGGCTTCGTTCGAGCCTGATTTCCGAAACATTCAAGCAATGTTCTGTGGGCTCAGCGATGATGCTTCTGACGGTGTGATCCAAGGGTGTTGGTGATGAAGATGCCGAACATGCTCACCCCGCTATGGTTGCATGATTGTATGCATGATCATGGTGATACCGACGACGAAAATTAAATTTCAAAGCCACATGCAATGATCGGTCCACTATCGTTCCCATAAGGGGTGGTGACTGCCGTGAACATGATGCTCATGATGGGCACGGCAGTGGCATCAACGCGTTGATGGGGAAGCCGGCGACGGCAGTGATGACGATGCTGATGGAAATGCAACTGAAATGATGAGCCACTTGTCGCGATGAAACCATGGTCATAGTCATCATCTTGAACATGATGTTCAATCATGGCCACGACGTTGATGGCGATCAGGAAAGCGATGCCAGCGGCATCTAATGTGCTTCTCGCTATGCACCTTTGGCATTTGCTGCCTGTCAATATCACGACAACCACTGAGTCTTGCGCACTCGCTACAAGCCAACCGTGGATCGACCTAGGACTTCAGTCCCGGACACCCCATCCATCCCAACTCAGGCCGCGAACGATCGTTTCAGCCCAAACTTTCCCACAACTCCACAGCTAGCTACTGTAGCCGCGCTCTCTCTCGACTTCAGATCTCGTCTGACATTGACCCCATTCCATTGTCAACTTGCACTGCGGCTGTACATTCGTGAGACCCTAACCCAGGCAACCTCGTCGGGCGCCCTGACCCATCGATGTACCGCTCTTGGAACATGGGTTTCTCATTTATTGCTTGTATTCCTGCTACCATTTACAAGAACGATACCTTAGACTAGCAATGGCAGTGAGAGTGGAATAGAACTTCAAACACTCGTAGCATCCCTCTTGGTCACTCTACTGTCGCTGAGGCATGGCGCGCTATCTTTCATTAAAAGACTGTGGCATTAAATATCATGGCAGTCTTGCCGTCGTGATCCGTGCAATTTGGCGCAAACCCCATCGATGCTCAGCAGAGCCCAGCAGCATTGGAACCACAATGTGGTTGATCAGGCGCAAGTCGTTCTTACCTGACGAGAAAATTCTCTGCGACAGGAACCTCTACAACACCACAGCTCTTCCATGCCAGCACCCGATTCTCAGACCCCAACAGCCGGAACAACAGTCCTGTCCAAACCGGGCAGGTCTAGTCGTCTTGAAAGACGCGTCAGTCTGCTGAGGATATACTGATCTACTTGATTTCGTCCGTGGACATGCTTGTTTTGAAGAGGAAGATGCGAGTGATCCTTTTTCCTGTCCAAATGTCTCGTGCTGAGTTTGTGGTTGCTACATCTCTTCCCTGGGACATTCTGGGCTTGAGTACAGTTCAAACCCGCAAATGCCATCTTCTCGAAGTTCCATCAACATCACGGATGTAACCTGGCAACACAAAGTGTTGACTTTCTTCCTTTTCGGGACGAAACACGAGAGGTGGATAACAAAGTGTTCGAGAGACAGGAAATTAAGCAAATCGAGGTGCCATGCGAACACAGCGACGACGACGACTACTACGGCTACGGCTACGACCTCTGTTCTCCAGACATGCTGGATGTGAGCTTCTCACAGAGGATCTGGCATATGTAGACCTCTGTCAAGGCAAATGCTATAGTAAGACAAATGTGCAGTCGAGAAAGTTACAGGCCAGGTTTCGCCAGTTCTCCGCATTGCGGCCGCGCTCAAGGAAAGACTGGAACAGCCCGACTGCACCTTGGCAGAGGAGCCTATCGATTCGGGAACTGTGACTTTCTTGATTGCAGCCGTAAGGCTAAACTGGGCGCACCGATGGATGCTTGCCGAGCAGGCTGAATACCGTTTGACTACCGTTTGCTCTTTTGGGTTTCTGCTGCTTTGCTCTCCTTGGCCGGGGATGCCGTTCCTGTAAGGAGATTTCAATCGGCGTGAAACGGCTCAGATTCTCTGCAACTCCAACCACCCGCTCTGTCAATTCTAATGGCAACCGTCTACAAAAGCATCAAGCAGAATCCTGCAGAGCCGAAGCCCCTAATGAAGTCAACAAGTACCTTCCGAGGCCCACGCAAAACGACTGACAGAACGACAGCAAAAGCCGCGACCGTAAGCCAAAACCTTTTTTGCGGAATCCCCAGAGCAATGTCCAACCCACACTGCCAAGTATAATGCGCTCGAGTCAGATCCTACAACATTCCACAACCATGACCACAAGGTGGATACCCTGGGTCTGGGTGGCTGAAGCCGGCGCCCAACCGAATCACCAACTGTCTCAAGTACAATCAGCGCTCTTCCTGCAGCCCACTCGGCGAGCTCGGTCTGGATCCTCCTCATCTTGCCCTTGGCATCCTGGGGTGGCCTGGGACGGGGGAACTTCACGTCGAGCGGAGACGAACCCGCTCTTGTGCCTGCGCCTGCTCGCATTCCGGCTTCATCTCTCAACAAGACCCCAGGCCCCTCCAGCTCCCAGTTTCGCTGCCTCGTGGGTTGCCTTCGGAGCGGGCTCCCTCTCCGGCTTTGGCTCCGAGCGACGAGGGGTCACCTGTCGGGTCTCCCGCATAAATGCACTAAAGCACAACATCAAGCGTCTCTCCAGGTCGGCTGTTTGGAACGGTCTGCTTGTGGGCAGGCCCTGGAGCATTTCGGCTTCTGTGCAGGGTTCGAAACATGAACACGCGCCGGGTCCCTTTCAGTTTCCTGAGGACTGGGAAGCCTTGCAGTGAGCTCCATGCGAGGGAGCCGTATAACCTCTCACTCCTTTCAATGAACCACACCTTATTTGTTTGTGGTGAAAGTTTGGAAGAACGATGTGGACCATTAACTCAACGGTCTGCGGCTGGTACACTGTCGGGGTATGGCGGGGTGATGGGGAATGGCATGCCATAATCAGCGACTGGAGCTTTCCTGTCCAGGCCTATTTGCAACATTTTCGCCGCCGGAGATCCCTTGAAGATGGCCTTGGCCTCTCTGTGCTCCGCCTTTGATGCTGGCTCCGGGGCAGGCTCCTCCAGTGCAGAGAAGGCTTCAGCATCTCTGAAACCTGAATAGCTCTCAAAGTTGCGGGCGCGCGGGCGCCTGAACCTCGGCTGGGGGCGGCCGCGCCAGCCGCAAGCGCTGGCGAACGGTGCCCCACTCTTCTCGAGCGGCCTGACATCACTGCCGTCTCGCGAGCCGACACCGCCCACACATGTCCCACGCGTCACGAAAGCAAACGCGCCACGTGATACATGCGCCGGCAAAGCCACCAGACATTGGGGATGGCAAGATACGGTATCAAGTTCAGGTCAACCTAAGCGCTCGGTTTCTCTCTGACGACGCAGAGCCGATATTTCTGGCGTTCTTGACTGACACGCTCCGACGTGCATTGTTTTGCCTATCACGCTCAATTTTCCACTCAGATCTTGATGCGAGTACCTCAGGCGGGCTTTGCTGGTTGGGGGTGCAGGCTTCACAAATCTGTGCTCGCCACTCAATAAACATGTAGAATCGGCCTCTTATAAAGTAGGTCAAGCACGATTGAAGCTCGAGCCAATACAGTCTAACACGTCGACTTCAAACTCTTCCACCTCGTTTCAGGCGCTCTAATGAAGCATCACCTCAGCGAACGGGCCATGGTGATCGGACGCACGTAAGATTCAGTCAGCTCCACAGATCTCCACAGGAGAGCGTTGGCATGCCATCGCATGAGACTAGAGTTCTACATGACGGCTTTAAGCCCTTTCCCTGAGTGTGATCAAAACCGGCTGGTCCACTGGCAGAGAAATCCCAGCGGACCATGCCTGGAGGCGCCTGGCAACTTCCGGCGCCAGCGCTTTCACGCAGCGCCGGTCCAAAGCGGCCCGCATGGAACTGAAAGGAGCTTGCGATTCGCAATTCTTTTCGGCTCTCTTCTGCTGCAGGGCATAGGAGGCGTGTCAAGCCCCCTGGCCTCATGGGCCCCCCATGTATATGGGGCCTTCGGTAGGGGGTGAAAAACATCGATTCCCCCAGTTTGTGCAAGAAAGTATATTGGCCTGCTGGGTTCATCGATGATCTGTCGACACATGCACGGTCCCGCTTTGTGAGTATTCTGCTACACAACTAATATCATTTCCGTAGTAGCATACCATGGTCCCCCAAAGTTCGCATGTATGGACCGATGTATCATTGCAAGATTGTGCGGCACTCTGTTCACAAGGAATCAAGCATCAGGAGATGGTGGTATAAGCACAACCGACTATGAGCGCCGACTATTGAAAGATGCAGGTTCCCCGTCTCTGCCAACAATCAACACAAGCAAAACGTTAGTCTCTCTCTCTCTCTCTCTCTCTCTCTCTCTCTCTCTCTCTCTCTCTCTCTCTCTCTCTATTTATGAGCCCAAACAAAAGCATCCACTTCGACAAACCAGGCTTATGATTGAGCCGAGGTGCGTGTTGCTCTGCTTGCTTTGATGCTCCGGCTTGGGCGGAGGCCTCCGTCGGGAATGAGTTAGAGGATGCCTTGCCCAGTTAGGTGTACGGGAGAACCCAGACCAGTCCCAGAGCCCAACCTAGGATAAACTATACTATTCATTATTCATCTTGAGATCTTAACCCCAACACTAGAGTTTCCACCCGAAGATCCCAACCTAAGTTGCCATCCCAGGAATGGTACTTACACGTATCTAGTTGCCATACGCGCAACTGAGCAAAGAATTTGAGAATAAGTTTCAGCAGCGAGCTCTCTCATGATCGAAAGATTGGTTGCAAGGAAGTTCAGATTTGTGCGACAAAACGAACAGTAACAAGGCCTGCCCCATTCTGCGGTTGGCTCCACGTTCTCCTGGCAACCATGGTGACACTTGACACTATCTCGAATATGTCATCGTAACCTTGCTCGATAAACACTGATAATCAAGATGACCTGTGCTGCTGAAGCAGGTATGTAGCGTCCTAGGTCTCACAACATCATCACCTGCTCAGCGCCGCGGGCCTTAGCCTTTTGCCGTCGCTCCCGTGCCAACTTGGTAACCTGAGAAAAGAAACGGCTGCCGGATAGTGGTCTGCAGGCCGGAGCTCTCTCAAAGGAATTTTACTTCAAGCTCGACCCAATCAAAGCGCTGGAGACTATCCGGCCTTAGATTTCGGTGACTTGTTTCGATTCCCTCGAATTCCGAAAACGATATGCTGCATTGCTGGCTGCAGAGTGAATTTTGTCTAAGCAGTAGCAGATTACTGCACCTGCCGGCGGCATTTACTGCCCCCTGCAAGAAGCCGAAATACAGTGCCCTGCCATTGATTTTCTCACGCGCATGATGTGGATCGCAAGTATCAGGTCGCACATCGCAGCGTCTGTGGCGATAGCATCCCTGGGCAAGCTCTTGCTCAAAACACTCGTTCACAGCAATAGCGGCTATCGTGACCATAAGGTCTCGAAAGATAAAACGACATCGCAGAGGGTATGTGCAGCAGGGATGAAGGACGACACCTGACCGACCAATCACAACTAGCTCGGTATTCTCTCCCAATTCCATTGCAAGAGCTGACCAACAGATGAGGTCCATTATGTTGCCGCCCTTCAAAGGGATTTCCAGGAATGCTGAGGCAAGCCCCGCTCGCGGGACGCATGACTCCGCAGATGGTGCGCTGCGCTATCCGTCTTGCAGTGGGAGGCCTTGGTGGGAACATTCGGCATGTACAGCTGCCGGCAGCTGCCACTCGCAGACATAGAATTGAGGAGCACAGCTCAAGTGAGTAGGTTCCAAACAAGGCATTGGACATGCTGAATGCACTGAAGCGGCCAGATTCAGAACACTGTTTATCTAGGCCGCAACATGCCGCAACGTTAAAATGAAAATTCATGGCCCAAGACCCCTCAGCAAATGCTTTCAAGAAGCATTTGCGCGCCAGAGCGAGGCAGCAGCGAAGGATGCCAGAAGTTAGCCTTTGGTGTTCTAGGCTACCCCGGGCTGAACACAGTCCTTTCTGAAGCCAGACCTGCAGGTCCGTTCCTGTTCGGTCTGGCTGGCCAGATGAGCACAACTTTAGGTCGGGATCCCGGATTGCGGCTGCGGTTGAAAAGATTGCAATTGAAAAGTGCGTCCCCCCAGCAACGTTAGCGTCTAAGTCCATGATCGTTGTGGCATGGTTTAGGTTTCAGTTCGCACATCTTGGCGAACCGAGCAGATTCTCGCCCGCTTGCTGTGGGGAGTTCTGCCGACATTCCGAGCCCATCATCGCAAGATCAGATAGTCTAGTTGATGATAATCTCGCCAAGTAGTGCAACCAGCGAAATCACTGCTGCAAGAGCTAGACATAGAAATACTGAGGTTGAGAGGCTAGCCCCAGAGGTCAATTCTCAGAATCTACTCAACCAAACTTCGAGACAATTCAAGACCGTAGCTCCGACTGTGCTGGAGTATTTGAATTCAAGACTCGGTCGGACGCACGCTGGCGGCCAAACGCCGAAGAAAGTGTAGATGGCCTGTTTTGGCCCAAGTGGTCATTGCTTGTTTCTGGTCTTTGTGACCCTTCGGGAGCATGGGCTTGAGGCGGGTTCTGCTGGGTTTTGAGAGAGGTGGGTAAACAGGGTTAATTGTTGACCAGGTGCATATTTTCAGCAATGGGCAAATAACAAAAGGAACATCTTCGGGTGCCCCAACCACGACGCCTGAGAGTGAGATACACAAAAGGAGGGAGGTGGGCGAAAAAACTTTTCAGAGTCAAGGGATCTCTGGGAAAGAGCTTCACGTTCCGGCGGCTGTATCGCTTGATTCTGTCAAGGCGTAACAAGTTTGAGGCTCCATGTCCTCAGGGCTGTAGTACATGCCCATGGAGTCGACGGCCACCGCATCCAAACTCGCAACCTGCCGGACAGCTTGGAACAAGCAACCTTCAGTTGGGACCTTCAACCACAACCATCTGTGAGCATCAGGACGGTCATAGGCAAGGTGAAGATTCAAGGCCCTCAGGTGATCACAATCGCACTTGTTTTCCATTCACCGGCACTCGGATGCTACCTCTATAACCTATAGCTAAAGGGGAGCTTCGAAACGATTGGCATCGGTCATTCGACCCTCACGTTTTTCTTGAAATGCACATGTTTTTTCAAAAGACATGGCAGGGACATAGATTTATTGTCACACCCCGGAACTAGCAGGTCCAGACGCGGGAAAGTTCTTCGAAGTGGCTCCCAACACTGCTTCGTCTTCAACAAATATGAACCAACCATCCCGAACCACCGCCTCAAACGAGACTTTACGGAACACCTTCTTCGTCAGCACGTCCACAATCATCTGCTTTGTAGCCATCCACAATAAGCTGACACTGTACTGCCCTATGTCTTCTTTCAATAACAGCATCTCGATGGCCATCCTGTTGTCGTTGATTGCCACAGTGGTGCTGTTTGCACGATCGAAAACTGGTTTGCGGCAGTCAGTCACAGCTGTGATTGGTATCTTGCACCTCCATAGATGATCATGGCCGTTTCAACAATACTTTCACCGAGTATCGTATCGAACCGAAATTTGGGACGGCGCCAAACCGAACCGAAGCCCTCCCACCCCCACCCACACCTCCCACCTCCCTCCCACCTCTCACCCAAGGTGGGAGGTGGGGCGGGAGTGGGAGGTGGGAGGTGGGGAGGTGTGACGGGGAGTGGGAGGTGAGGTGGGAGGTGGTGGGAGGGTTGGGAGTGGGAGGTGAGGTGGGAGGTAGGTGGGAGGCGGGAGGTGGAGGCGGGACAGGCACATCATCGAAGGAAACCGCAGGCAATGCTAACCGTACCGAAAACCGAACCGTAACATTTATCATGATCTTGACGGATTTCGTAGTTTTCACATGTAGCCTCACACCACATGGAACGTACCCATCGAGCTTCAACAAGACCTCGCGAAAGCGACACCGCACCCAAAGTTGAGTGCGTCTGCCTATTTTGCTTGTAGCTCCGCCATCCCATGATGGAGAACTCGCCATACTCACCGGTCACCAGCTGGAAGCTTCTATCAAACGCAGTTATCATGTCTCCAGCTTGTGAACGTAACAGAAGTCCTTGCCATATGCCCACACAGCATCTGACAGCATGACAAACTGCACCCACTCCACTGGTATGGACTTGATCCATATGTGAGCATCCTTGCCATCATGGGCCAACCAACTGGTTCACTTCAACCAAGTCCGCTACGGTAGCACATTGAACGCGCTGTTGCATGTGAGGGCTCCATGCAGCAAGATCAGGGCGACTGCCACTCACAAGCCAGTTCATCCATCCAAGAACTCCTCTCATCTGCTGCCTCTCGTCCTCTGTCACCTGTTCGCACTTCTCTCTCCGTCGCTCTCTCGAAATCTGAACGCCTCTGACCTCCTCTGTATAGCCTTTCTGTGTGAGTTTGATGCTCAAGTGTGCTTCTTGCTTCAAGTAGTTGCCCGAGAACTGCGCATCACCCTGCGTCCAGGATTCCAATGCTTCAAGGGAAATATTTCCCTCAACGTTGTCAGGAGGTTCTTCTCAAAGGCACTATCCCAATCAAAGCACAAATCCTCAACATGTAGGGCAACGACCCCAACAATGGCACGATCATGGTAATAATTAGTAACACGCACACGCACACCCACACGCACACCCACACCCACACGCACACCCACACACCGACCCACACACCCACCCACACACCCACACACCCACCCACACACCCACCCACTCACACACCCACCCACACACCCACCCACACACCCACCCACCCACCCACACACGCACACACCCACACACCACACACCACACACCCACACACCACACACCCACACACCCCCCTACGCCCCCACCCACCCCCCCACCCACCCACCCCATGAGATGTAACCTGGACGTGTATCCCCTGGACGTGTATCCCCTCGCTAGTCGTACAGGAACACAGGCACTCAGGTGTCTTTTTTGCTACAGGCGCACAGCTGTAGTCCACTGCACTAGAACCTTGAGCAACAGGCATGGATACATGCAAGTGATACGTGAAACAGACAGGCACCTGGATGTGTAACATTCAGTGTTTCAACCAGGCACAAATTCAAAACACGTAGAACTGCATGGCCGTGGAGTCGGCATTCTACTAGCCTGTTATAGCTCGCGGTCGAATTAGCGGAGTATTGAGCTACACTGCGACTTAAAGAGAAACTATACATTCTCTAGCCTGGAGACAGCTTCATGACAAGAGCAGAACACGCACAAAACGCAAACGGATCTTCACTTGAAACTTGTGCTTGAAAGTTGCCCACTTGTGATTCAGGTCCCTCTCCAGATGGAAAGCATACTGCAACATAAAGGTGTAGAGCTTAGCTCCACTTGATGCCAGCATGACATCTTGCTGCAAGGCAAATTGTGTAAGGGCATTGGAAGTATCTTATCCCGAGATATCTTCTTGAAAGACGAGTTCTTTAGGAAGTACCTTTTCCTGAGAAAAGCATCTCCCTATGAAATGACGAATGTTCAGAGTGGATACCTTCTTCTGAAAGAAGCCTTCCGTGAAACACTCAGCCAGTTCAGTCGACGAACTCTATGTCTCGATCCCAGGTCGTATCACGGTGTTCACCAGACCAGCGGTAAATGTCAACTTTGTGACTTCGCATCACCGGAGCATGGCGGACTGGATCGTAAGCACGAGGATCAGCTGGGGATGTAGGCAACGAAGGTTGTGGATCAGGAGCAACGTCTTCATTTTGTTCCAAAGGAACTTCGTCGAGACCATCGTCCATATCCACATCCGAATCGGAACCTAGTCAGTTTTTCCCCTTGCTCTTGCCCTTGGACTTGTCCTTGGATTTGCCCTTGGACTTGCCCTTGTTGGATTCCTTGCCTCTCCCTTTGGAGGACTTGCCTCCTTTGCCGCCTTCTTTGCCACCGGGAGGTTGTGCGGGTTCTGGAGGACGTTGAGAGCCAGAAGCTGTTGCACCAGAAGCTGCCTCTTCCTGAGAAGAGCTTGCTCCTTGAGGTGCGGCCGCAGCGGGACCAGAAGAACCACGCGCCTTGTTAAACTTCTGCCTCTCTTTCCTCCTGTCCGCGGCGTCCTTCATGCTGTCGGGATTACGATTGATCGCCCTCATCCTGCCTCCAGTGTACTGGTTCGTGTGAACCTCAATGAGGAGCGGAGTGTGAGCGTCGTAGTCCCGGTCGTTGAGAAGGTACGCGGCGCTGGTGGAGTTCAAAAGCCATTCGGAAACCTTGATGTCGTACTCGTTCTTCTGAGCTGGAAACTCAGCCCATTGATCGTCCGACATGCTGTGGCCCCACTCCATGACTGTCGCCAGAACTGGATCCAACCCAGGAGAAGTATTCCAATCAGGCTGTTTGATGTTCCGGTACGGTCCACCGAGCGTGTCCTCGTACTGCTTCAGAAGCCACATGGCGTTTGCTGACACGTGTCTCGCACGAGGCGAGCAGAGGTGTGGGCACTTCGGGCTTTCCGACCAGGCCTCCAAGAAGTAGTCGAGAAGGCTTTGGTACATGCCGCCACGAATATCCATTGACTCCTGCTTCCTGCCCGTGGCCCGGTACATGGCGCATCGCCGCCGATGAGGTCGACTTGGTAGTGCAGGCAGTCAACGAACACATGTTGCCCAGAACCTCGTGAGCCAACGCCACCTTGTCGGCTGCCGCGTCGTTACGGAGGTGGAAGCAACAGACCCTTATGCGGTCGGAGCCGGCACGCTCCAGGACCTTGGTCAGTGCATCATCTGGGAAGTCGCCACGATTTCCCTGAGTCCCCGCTGGCACAGTCATCCCGTAAACGATCTCGACGATCATATAGGTGATCGGAAGAGATTGGTGAGCAAGCCCAGTGAGTGTTGAGCCTGCCAAACGGCTGATGCTGCTACCGACATTGTTGGTACGACTCCCGATGAGAATGTCCTTGGACTCATTCTGCAAGAACTGCCACCCACGTGCTGTGAGGAAAGCCTTCTCAGAGTCGTTGATCTCGGAGGCCTCACACAACATTAAGAGGTGTGATTTGCTCTGAGCGATCGACTTGATCAAGGCTCCCTTGGATGGCGCGGAGTCGTCCCAGTCAATGTGACTGGCAACGGAGGAAGGTGCAGTGCGCTTCCTTTCCCTGCTCATGTTGCCGAGATTGACAATGAGAGCGGCGTACTTGGTCTTGCTTGTGAAGAGGGGGACCTTGGCGTCCTCCGCGAGACCAAAACGATGAATGTAGGGATTCGGCATCCTCTCAAGAGAGAGGTCCCCGATCTCCTCCTCATCGACTCCGGTGCTCAAGAAGTAATGAAGCATAGCGTTCAAAAGTTCTTCTCGAGTTGCCGGATTGCCGCTTGCGTCGAGGGACTTCACCTTCTCGAGGAGTGCTTCCAAAACCTCCAGAGCTGCTTCCCGCATGTCAGAGGCCTTCTCCATCAGCTTGTCATTCAAGGTGCTGCGGACGTCTCCCGAACGAAAGACCACCTCGTGTCTGTCGGGACGCCGCTCATAGATCGGAGACATCTTGTTGAGTTGGGCGAATAGGTCTCCTGCGCTGAGAGAGTATTTCTGTCCCTTGTGAGGCGGAACATGGACCCTCCAGCTCATATGCTGCACCTTGAATGCGAGAACGGGTTCCCACGTGTGGTCGCGCAGGCCGGTGTGATAGAGGCCGCTGTAGCCAGAACCACGTACCTGCTTGGAGAGCAACCGCATGGGGCTCTCACGTTCGATGTTGACGAGCTCGGCGAGGAAGTGCTTGTACTCGTCGGTGTCGGCGAGCGCGATCTTCTCTTTCGCCTTGCCCATCTCCTCGAACGCGTTCTCGTTCTTCTCCTCTGCATCCTTCGCGGCCTTGTAGAACTCAGGGTCCGGGACATTAAATTTCCCCCAGATGCCTTGATCGTGAAGTTCACTTTCATCATCTTTTAGGCATGGATTCCTCGCCCTGTGGCGAGCTTTCCTCTGCCATCTCACTGTCGTCGGACTGTTCTCCTTCCTGACCCCTGTGCTCATCTTGGGTTTCCCATACCTCTCCCTGAGGAGAGCCTTCGGTAGGCTGTTCGACCTTGACCCCAGATCCCTCTCCCTGAGGAGAGCTTTCCGGAGCTTCGGTCTCCATTGGCTCGACATTCACTCCAGATGCCTCTCCCTGAGGAGAGCTTTCCGGAGCGTCAGTCTCCATCGGCACATTGGTCGGCTCGGTCTTCACGGGATCGTCCTTTTTGCCATGTGGCACATCGGTTGATCCTGAGGCCGGCTCGGAGGTGTCCATCTGAGATGCCGCGGCAGGCTCCTCAATCTCTTCGACCTGTGGACCAGGAAGCCGTTCGATGAACTCTTCAACCAAAATGTCTTCATAGGGTCGCGTGTGGAGTTCATTCAACTCTGCCTCCTTCTTCTCGCGCAGGTTCTCGTAAGCCAACAAATCTGCCCTTGCCTTGCGGGCGAAGGCCGACTTAAAGTCCTTGTTTTCGGCTGTAGAGAAAACCCTATCCAAGGCTGCCAGCACATAACGACCATTGAAAGGTTGCTTGAGAGTGGAGTCAAATAGACCGTAATCCTCAGGAGTCTTCACCAAGTATTTTCGGGGAATCTCCACGTCGCGCGCATGGCGCTGGATATAGGAGAAGAAGTCCACACCATGGGCCTCGTTGATGACGCGGACAAGCATCTGAAAATCCTCTCGCACGAAGAAGATCTCGGAGTACACATCCCTTTCCCTGAGGAAGGCATTGTGCGCCTCGAGCTTGCGAGAGTAATCAGGATCCTCCGTCTTGGGCATCTTTGAGCGAGGATCATCGTCACGGGGGCGGTCAAAACCAATATTACAAACCGAAGGTCGGAACTCGTTCTGCGCCGCGACTGTGACCTGCTCCAACATAGCAGCGAGGCCTCCTGGGTGACGCTTCATGTTCATCCATGGGGACGTGTAACCGTGGGAGTAAACCTTGGGTTTCTTGTCCAGCTCGACGAGGTAGTTCCCTTGCAACTTCCCCATCTCAAAGGCTTTCAAAAAGAAGTGCAAAGAATACCCCGACAGAGGATGCTGAAGCCAGGATGCCCAGGTATACTCACCACACAAGGACTCCCTCGTCATAGATGGAGTCAAGGCATGCCAGGGGGTGACCTGAACGAGGGCATCGCCATAGGAGCTGAGCATCCGCTGGCCAGAAGCGTCCACCATGTGCAAGAGACCATGTGCAAAAAAGATGGTGACAGCGCCTGTACGCGCCTATGCTTTTTTAGGGTTTCAGAATGAAGCGTTTTGCATGGATGCGCGCGAAACCACAGCGAGAGCGCAATCTCACAAAAAAATATGGTTCAGGCAGGTACGTGCGCGAAACACTAGAGGCTGGAGTAAACTTTGGGCCTAACTGCGTTTTCGCTCGGGTTTTAAGCTCATTTCTGAAGAGGCTGCAGAACAAAACTTTATTTGAGAGAGAGTTTTTGCTTAAAGTATTGACTTGTCCTAGGTCTTAGGTTAGACTTAGGGCTCAGGATTGGGTTTATGTTTGGTTGTACAAAGAGGCGAAAACGCTGCAAATACCGGTGTTTCGCGCATGGGCGCAATCTGAATGACGTTCTTATCCCCCCCTCCCCATCCCCCCCCCACCCCCTCCCCCACCCCCCACCCCAATACCCTGAAACCTGCAAAAACGCATAGGCGCGTACAGGCGCCGTCACCAAAAAGATGCCAAGGGTTGGTCCTTGCCTTGCGGAGAACCTCGTTGAGCTCCTCCTGCTGCTGGGACTTGTGCGCATCAACCTTGCCGTGGACGGTGTCCCCAGCCTGGTACGCATACTTGGTAGCCCCTTCGGAGGCGGTGGCTTGCCGCTCCCGCTCTTCCTTTAGCTCATTGTCACGAATAAGCTTCTGGAGAGCCGCTGCGTCCAAAGTGGGTACCTCTCTGTGAGGAGAGCTTCCCTGAGACGCTTGGCCGACATCCTGAGATGTCTTTGGCCTTTTCTTGGGAGCAGGCTTCGAAGGCCTTGGATCCGTACTGCTTCCCGGTCCCTCTCCCTGAGGAGAGCCTCCGGTAGCAGAGGCAGACGCTGAGGTTCCCTCTTCATAGGAAGAGCCTACCCCTGCGCTTTGCTGCCTCTCGTGGCGTAAGCCACCCGGATCCTGCTCGTGAGGCGGACGGTAGTGGAACGTCAAATACATTGGCGCCACGTCCTTGTATGAGAGCACCACGCCATTGTCTGTAAGGAACAGCTCGTGGCCGTGGTTCAGGAAGCTCTCATAATCGAGCTTGGCGTAGAAGACGTAGGAGCCGTTCTTAATGACGGTCCCAGGCCCCGGAGAAACCTCTCCACCCGCGTAAACGAAGTGGATGGCTCTCATGGTGAGCTTCTCCCCGAGGGCGACATCTGACACCTGCTCTGGAACCCGAGAGTGACCCTGGACGGCGGAGACCCCGATGTGAAAGTCGAAGTCGAAGAAGCGCTCGTACTGGAGCGCCGCCGGGGCCACCCAGATGTTGAAGCGGCCCTTCGAGTTCGCCATCAGGAAGCTGAAGAACTTCCTGGGCGCCAATCGAAAGGCCTGAGAGGGTGCTTCATCATCGTCTCCAGGGGGATCTGCATGTACTTCCGCGGTGTGACCCTTTCGTCGTGCCGAGTCAGCTTTGAGAGCTGCTTGGACGACTTTACGGCCCAGCCGCCATGGTCGTGCCTCAGCTTGGAGACCTCGAAGATCTCCGTGCCCAGCACGTCCAACTCCGAAGAGTCCAGGCAGCCCAGGAAGCAGCACAGGAACTCGTACTTCCATACGAGATTCCGCTGCAGTACATGGGTTCCAGGGTGGCTCTCCTCATAGCGCCGGACATGTGACAAAATGGCCAACTGTCCTTCCAGAATGTTCACCGCGGCCATCTCCCCCTGAGGGAAGTACGCCGTGGTGTCCTGCTGCCCGTAGAAACGTGGAACAGGCTCCGGGACGATCTTGAGGGAGGCCACCGGTGCATCGCGAGGAAAGGCTCGAGAACCCCTTATATGGGGTAGGTAGCCACGCCGTCATCTCCAACTGATCGGAGTACACGACGTGGCACCCAAAACGCGCTCTTCAGACACATGGAAAGGTCCGGGACACCAGTGCGAAAGTCAACCTTGAAGTTGCATCCATTGTTCGGTGTCCAGAAGACCTGCGCTGGTGCCTCCTCCTGAGAGGAGCGTCCAGTATCCATCGAGGGTCCTGCCGCAGCCATGCTGGTAACAGAAGTGGAAGTTGTGGGCTACTTTCTCACTAAAGTTTTGAACCAGCTGATTTGAGCAATGCAGGCACAAATTTAAAAAGAGACCAAAAACTCTTCATGAAGCACATGCACTGAATTGCTCTGACAGCTCACACATGAAGCAGGCATGACTCACAAACCCTCCTGCATGAACATGACATGTTGCATAGAACTCAAAACCGCATACTCCTTACGGAGCCAGGCGTTCAAGAAAGCTTTGTGCTCAATCATAGAACGACAAGGAGGATGTGAATCGATTTCCTTTAACCACCCAGTTTGAACAGAGTTCAGGAGGTTTCTAGGATTAGCGCTTCGTTTCGGGAGGCAGTCAGAAAGACAATGTTCGGTTCGAACGTGAGAAAGATCAGCAATCGCCCCTGAAAAAGCTTCCTTTCTCAGCATTTGAGTCATGTGAATGGTTTCCTGTTGCTCGGGTGAGTGAGTAGTAGAAGCAGTAGACACGAGATTGTTCGCATCGGTTCGCATGTGAATCTCGGCGTCAAGACCACTAATACCCTTCCACAAACCACGAAGCATCTGACAGGTACCAAAACACTTCATCAATCCATAAAGCTCAGCGACAGTAGTGCTAAG
Organism: Symbiodinium sp. CCMP2592; assembly: GCA_905221615.1. Taxonomy (NCBI): domain Eukaryota; class Dinophyceae; order Suessiales; family Symbiodiniaceae; genus Symbiodinium; species Symbiodinium sp. CCMP2592. The sequence goes on along the minus strand of CAJNDT010005874.1, from coordinate 384,060 downwards.
GGTCGTTCTATTGATTTTGGTTGATTCGAAGAAAACCAATGAGCCTCGGGTGTCTCTTCGATTCTTGACCCTTTCCTCTGCGATGAAAATAGTCATCGCCCTCTGTGAGGACTTGTCGCTGTTGTTCCAAAGCTGCGTCAGGAATTCCAAGAATCCTCGGTGATCCCTTCACTGGCCACACCCGCAACTCAACCTCTTCACTGCGTAGCTGTCGACACAACTTGTTCAACTCCTTGCAGTGACCGACGGTCGGAGCAGCAGATGCTGAAGCCAAGCGAGAGAACTGATAGCACGCCTGAAATTGCGTCCTCGACTGAAGCCAGTTGATGCTACCAAGCAAAGAGCGATAAGAGGTGTGGAGAGCTTTGTCGCACGCATCAGCATCCTTAAGATGCTTCGGTATGACGATCTCCCCAAGCTCAGAAACGCACAGCTTTTGATCGATCGATATGTACTTCTTCTTACCTTGTGCATCAAGAACCCAACGGACACGTTGTCCGGTGAACGTAAGGTCGTTCTTGTCCTCGTGACCGACAGTGAAGTGTTCCTTTATTTTCTTAAGGAACCAAGTGAGGAACTCAGGGGTCCCACTTATGATGAGATCATCAACATGAAGACTCATCACGTCCAACTGTCTTACGGCCTTTACTGGGACTTCCGTGCACAGGGTCAACAAAGTGTTCAAGAGGCTGATCAACCAACTCGGGAGAGAGTTCAGACAAACTCTCGACCTTATATATGAAGCCTTCTCAGGAAGGAACAAAGAGACGAGGACCTCAGCTTCTTCTTCCAGGAAGCAGGTCTTGTCACCCTTGTCCAACCTCAGGTCATGGGCCCTTTCAACGATCCACCATGTTCCTTTCCGAAGGATCATGGAAACACGAAACGGGTAGTCCTTGACCTGATAGACAGGTGCAGGAGTACGAAGAACCTTGGCCAAGTGAGAGACGAGAGCATGCCCGCTCTCATAAGGGAACCAACCTCTCTTCTTACAAGCAACACTGCCCAAGAACCCAAGAAGCTTGCTATCGGTAACAGGTCTCCAAGCATAGTCAACCATCTTCTTGGTTTCGGTGTTAAAGCACTGAGCGATATCGGGACATGAAAGATAGGATCTCTCCTCCGCACGGTCGGAGGAAGAACGGTTTCCTTCATCGTATGCGTAGCATGTCATGGCATGAAGGGCAACCTCCTTGAGGTAGGCAGGTTCCACTTCCAGAGAGGTGCTTCCTGCTTCAGGTTCCTTCTCCTGAGAGAAGCTTCCTGCCGCAAGGTGGCTTTTACCCTTCTTGCCTTCGATGCCGTCGTATGCGACATAAGTGCATCGGTCAGCTCTGGTCGGTTCCATGCCAACAGACCGGAGGAATTTGTCCAAAAGATTCCACCATCTTCTCGGTGCATCGTTCAGACCATAGACCGGTCTGAGACAGAGGCCGACCATCCAGGTAGGCAAACCGATGTCAGGAGGCAACTGAACCACAACCATGCGAGATGCCACGGCAAACCCAACGGGCTTTGAACTTGGAAAAGTAACCGTTCTTGTCAACCTTCACCGTAAGGACCCAACGTCCGGTAAGAAAATTGACATCGCTTTTAAGCTTGCGCCGGTCCGTGAGCCGAATAGCATCGTTGTCCAAGTAACTCTTGAACTCCTCAAGCTTAGCCGCACGAATTTCGGCGGCATACTTGCGCTGCATTTCTGGCGTCCGGGTACCCGCCTTGATTTTATCCTGCTTAGTCAACCAAGACGCAAAACCATCACCATCCAACGGAACAAAGGACGGAACCTTGAAGTCCGACGGAAGGCGAATCAAAACGTCATCGTCGCCAGTCACCAGCTTCCGGCACCGGCGGTTCCGGGGTGGGTACCGGATAGGAAATTCCCCCTCAGTCACCGACAAACCAGGAACAGGAGCCGGATCAGAAGAAGAGGGAGCAGGTTCATGAGAACCCGGAAAGTCACCCGAAACATCGGGATCCTTCTTTCCCGCAGACTGACCAGGCAACAACACAACCGGAGGTCCCACAACAGTGCGCGACTTCGCCTTTGACACATCGTCAGGATGTGCACCACGAGCTCGTGTCTGAGACACATTTCGAGGTGACGGCGGTCGCATACTTTGCGGCACCGGGAAGTGAGGATGCGGCGGAATAGGAACAGGAACGATAGGTGAAGGTGGTGCCGGCCAAGGCATCGGTGGACTAAGCACCTGATCCGGGTTAGCAAACTGAGGCGGAGCCCCAGGAGCATTGGGAGGACCTCCGGGAGGAGGCGACTCCTCGTGAAACTCCATTGGAAAAGGAGGCTCTTCCGGTGAAGGGCCGTAGCCAGGTCCCGGTCCCTGAGGACCGCCTCCTGGCGGCTGGCCTCCACCGTTGTCCGGATCGTGATCCAGGTCCGAATCGTCATCTCCCCTGGTACCGGTACCTGAGTACCGCCTCCAGGAGGCTGTGACGGAGGATCACCGCCGACATTTAACTCAACAGGATCATCGTCAAGATCCTGCTCAGGATGTTGCCGCGGCATATCCTCGTCGTCCACAGGCATATCGCCGTGTGGATCTTCGTACCCAGGATAGTCCACATCACCATCGTTGGCCGGTGGTTGCGGTGCAAACGGGGCCGGCGCTGGCTGGTCCGTGAAGTCCAAACCAACATCAGGCCCTCTTCTGGAAGTGCTGTGCTGTGACTCATTCCAGAACACTATCATGGACCAATTCTCTGATTGCAGATCCTTGAGGCAAGGAAGCAACTGTGCCATCGTCACGAAAAACACATGATCCATGTCACCCTTCTGCCACAAAATCACAACAGCATCCGGATGACGATGAACCAAAGGAAATGTTTTCCCTGGAGTCCCCCTGTAGACGTTGCAGTACTCAAACTCCAGATAAGGGAGAGTCAACACTCGCACATTCTTAATCATAGGCCGCTAGGCGACAGCATCGGGAGATGTGGTAGTGTGAACTTCCAACTCAGTACCCGGAAGGAGACTGTCAACGTAAGACAGAGTCTGGACCAAAGACGATGTAACGAAACGCTGCGGAGCAACAAACTTCAGAGGTGACGGAAGCTTCCCTTTGTCATTGTTGGAGAGCAACGAGTACTCTACTTCTGAGGGCAGAACCGGCAAAGCCTCTGAATTTCTGTCTGAATGCAAGCACAAATCACACAGTGTTCCATCATCGAAATCCTCAAAGATATCCTCGAACAAATACGCTTGTCTGAGATCTGATCGTTCATCACCCACAAGACACTGTGACAGCAAGACAGCAAACCTAGGATCAAGTGTGGTCGTAGAGTCATAGCCTTCATCCAACGACTCCAACCGAGCAAATGATCCCTCAGGCAAGTTGGTGAGAAAAGAAATCTCGCCATGCTGATGCTCACCGCGGTTCTTGAAAGTGATGAATGAAAGTCCCTCTCTCCACTTCAGTGAGCGACTGCTCTGGGAGAGCCAAAACCCACAATGAGAAGGATACATGATGGTAACAAAGTATCCCTCACCCTTGTCATCTTGCCAACGGCAGACCTCAGCGCAAAAGTGCCAGAAGGCATTAGCAGCCTTCCTGGGCCACTCGTCAGGAATCACAGGATGAATGAAAATGTGATTAGGCTCAGATTTCAAGATCACTTGCCAAGCAGATTCAAAATAGATTTGGCATTCCATTCACCAAACAACACAGGTTCACTCGCATCAAGTCCAGAAGGGACAGTGCACGCAGCAAGCCCGGTGAGGCGAGGTGTGATCTCAACGAAGTCGCTCTTGCCTGAAGTGAGAGTGCGGTAACAGATCTCATGCTCGGTCGTGTGGCCACTCAGCGCTCCGCTACCACCTGAAGACTCAGGGCCCTCAGGTGATCACAGTCGCACGTGTTTTCCATTCACCGGCACTCGAATGCTACCTCTATAACCTATAGCTACAGGGGACCTTCGAGACGATTGGCATCGGTCATTCGACGCTCACGTCTTTCTTGAAATGCACATGTGATTTCTTCCAAAAGACATGGCAGGGACATGGATCTATTCTTCACAGGGTCACAGGGTTGATATGAGTCGACACGTCAACGTCGTGATTTGGCCAGCCCGAAGTCTGCTCCGTGCTTGAAGGAAACCCTGCATGGCAGCTCAGCTGTGTGTGGTCCTCAAGGGCCACGCCTCCTCCTCTGTCAATCGCCACCCCAAGGCGCCTGCATTTTCTCGTGCCTGGCAGAGCCAGCGGAATAAGGGGCACGGCTCGGGCACGCTGTCAACATCTTGCAATCGGAGCCGCCTGTTCGACTGTGCGTGCTCCAGGGATAGGCACAGTGCCCTTGCAAATGCACCTCGGTTTGCCATGGTTTGCCCAGGGCACTGCAGGTGTCGCGAGCTAGCTTTCACATTCGCTTCGTCGGAAACTAGATGCATCTCTGTCCGCCCGGCAGTTTCTGCTGACCGCCGAATCTTCACGGAATCGGATATGTGATGCAAGTGCTTGCAGGATCTCGGTCAAGTTCTGAACCGATCTCAAGATCTTGCGAACCCTCGGATCTGTCTTTCAAGCGAATTATCGCACTCGCGTCACAACTCCATCGGGCATCTCTGCTTTGCTACTACTGCATCAAACCTTTTGCTGCACTCTGCGCTCGGCTGCAGCCAGGGCACCAGTTCAAAGCCACCTCGCATGAATACTCCAATAAGGATAGGAGCGCAGGTTGAGCTGCCATTCTCATACTTCAAACGATGCAGCACACCCTCTTTTACAACATAAAGGGACATGGTGGGGGTCCAGTTTCCCGACGCCACAGCGGATTTGAAAGGCTTAGTGTTACTGTGTTTTGTGTCTGTGCGTGTAGAGCAAGACAACTTATAAGGATTCACACCAATCCAATGCTGCCTTTTTCGACATCACTAACAGCTCACTAACATTCAGAAAGGTTGCAGAGCTGAAATCTCGTGCAGGAATACAGCGCGCGAACAAAGCATACATCACTAGAGCCTATAGATCGAAAGGCCAATGGTCTGGGTCCCAGCCGGGACAGGCGGCAAGCAACAAAAAACACAAAACAGGATTGTAATGTACGGTTATAAAGAAAACTGCCTTATATATATATATGTATGTATAAATATGTATATATGCTAACCCCCCCCCCCCCCCCCCGACGTACCTACACCTTCATGGCTTGCATAAAGCAATTTCTTGTCCAACCCGAAGTGAAGCCTAAGAAGACACGGGGATTAGTGACCATATGAATGATCAATTGTGTCGCTGTGCTGTTGCACATGGAAGCCGGAGGCCATGTAAATGTCGGTAGATTTCGTGTTCGTGGGCATCAGTTACTATCTCGACATGTCTTCAGTCAAGTTCTTTATGTCTACAAGCATCGCGACATTTATATTACGTATCTCCGCTCTCCTCTTGATTGCGTGTTATTCTCAACGCCCATACTGCTGCATGTAAAATCTGCTTGGGCAGGCACACACAGAACATACATGCAAGTTTGGTTGAAATTCTTTGTGTTGTTTAGTCTTAGTCGTGTTGTAATCCTGTTTAGTCTTAGTCGTGTTGTAATCCTAACCTTAGTCTTATTCTTAGTCCCAGCCTGTGTAATAGTGTTAGTCTTAGTTCGGACCTGTTTTGGGTTTAACTTTAGTCTTATCATCATCATGGTAGTAGTGTTTGTTTGTACTAGTGTTAGTGTTGTAGTGTTAGTATTAGTTTTGAGTCAGTATTCGTACAAGTACGAATGCTACTACTAGTCTTAGTCTAATGTTAGTATTCGTGTTCGTTAGTGTGAGTGTGAATGTTAGTGTTGGTGTCTGTGGCAGTGTCAGTATCAGTGTTACTATTTGCACAAATATTGCTATTGATAATGGTGTTACTTTCTAGATCCTCCTTTTCGTCTGGGAATGTACTAATACACGTATGTGCCACCATACTAGTATGCTCATATACCCCTGTGCGAATATATTTTGTTTGCTATTCTACGAGGTTGAATATACTTGTGTTTGTTCGTCTTACTCGTGTTGTAACCCTAATCTTATAGTCTTATTCTTAGCCGCAGCCTGTGTAATAGTCTTAGTCTTAGTCTTGACTCAGACCTGTTCTGGGTTTCACCTTACTATTATTACCATCATGAGCAGTAGCCTTTGTCTCTGCACTAGTGTTACCGTTGTAGTGTTAGTATTAGTTTTGACTCAGTATTAGTATAAGCACTACTGTTAACACTAGCATTAGTCTTAATATTAGTGTTCGTGTTCGCTAGTGTGAGTGTTAGTGTTGGTGTATGTGGCACTGTCAATATCAGTGTAACTATTTGTGCTAAGACTACTGCTAATGATCGTGTTAGTGTTGGTGCTAGTATTCGTATTGGTAGATAGTAGTATTAGCATTATTATATGTACAGTCATATTTTAGTATGTTTTTGTATTCGCATATCTTCGTATACCTGTGTGCCAATATACCAGTATACCAGCGCCGACCACCGGGAGGATCTACAAAGTAGATCCCTGAATGGGGGTTCTTATCAAGTACCCTTAGTAGTATAGGGTCCCAAAACGGTGCTTCTACTTTCTAGATCCTCCTGGTGGTCTGGGAATATACTAGTACACCTGTACGAATATGTGCTTGTTTGCTATTCTGCAATTTATCGAAAACAGTATTTTACGACTTTATGAATATACGAGTATATGCATATACGGATTAATACTGAATATTTGATACATTGATGCGTTGCCAAATCCGGGGGTCGGTCTGCTCCCCGGGTGCTTCGAGCTTGAAACAGCAGCTTGGAGAGTATGGCGTTGCACACCGGAAGCCCAAAACATTGCGACCCTATAGTTTCGGGACTATGGGAGAGCACGATTGTTCAGAGGCTTCAATATCAGAGGCCTCAATATTTTGGTCTCTTTGGGCCCGAAACATTGGGACCTCTCATGGTTTGGTGACTCTGGGATGCGTGCCGCCCCAGTGCAGGGTCGCTGCCATTGAGCAAACCACTCGCTTTATCGAGCATCATAATACCAGAGAGGAATGCTGTGTTCCTCGAAATACATACAAACCGTGACAGTGTATGATAGGTGACAAACCCAATCGTTCAGAGAACTATGATCTAAACTGTGGAGCCTTTCAAACACCCTATGAGGCGCCACTCCTCTTTGTCCCCGCCGAAACCACAGCCTTAGCATGCTTTGACTAAAACCGGTGGCCGAACCCTCATCATTGGAGTTAGCGATGTTGGACGCCAGATAGCTCAGAGACCGACAAGACCACGCCAATCAATGAAAGAAACGGTTCGCAATTCGCAAGACTGGTTTCAGAGCGCTGACAAGACTAGTGTGGAGGAGTGGTTCGGGAAACAGATACAAGTACACATGGAATAATGAACGGTTGGCACAAAGCTCTACTGCCAATAAAAAGAGATATGCTACAACTGTACTACAACTTAAACTTGAAATCTATGGCGGACGTGACGAACCCCCAGCACCACTATTACGACTGGGCTCCAACAACCTCCATATTGGGCAGGTTGGGTGGCAAACCCAAATTTCAAAGGAGAACGAATTTCAACCCGTCGTCGCGAAGAAGGGTGTATAACTCCTACAATTTCATCCTTGGCTGCAGATTGCGTATGGCAAGCCCGCTCAGCCCTAAGTCAGAAGCATTTCAAACTCCAGAAACGGATGAAAGGTGGTAAATCCAAAGTCCTAAATTTGCGAAGAACATGGTGGGGGCCAAGACTGTAAACCCCAAATGCGGGATTTCGCTCCCACTTAAATTTTTTGTCACCCACCTAGCACGGCAATGCCAGCTCCGCGGGGCTCTATGAGAGCAACAACGACTGGGAAATGCATTCGATGAATTCCATAACAACCGGACCAGTACGGGCTTCTTGTCACAACAGCAAAACACCCACTTAAATAGGTATGATGGTTGTCACTTGCGAAATCGACTTGCTATCTACTAGGGAGCTGCGAAATGCACCGTGCACAGCAGCAAAGGCATTCTCATTCGAGACCAGGAACATTTATAAAGCAAGTCGATCTCTTGGGGTTTGTGTGCTGCTGTACTGACATAACGCCGCCTGGGGTGACCTGACTCTATGGTGGATGCAGAATCAGCCGGTTCCAATTTTTTGTCTACAAGCTCTCTTCGGATGTATAGTAGTATGTCTCGTGGTGCTGCAGCATAATTACATAAGGATCAGCCTCCCCAGGAAAACTGTAGAACACATGAATCGAAGACGAGGGAAAGCTAATATCGCAAAAACCAGTGTTGGCACGCTATTTACAGGTAAGAACAAGCCTGTAATGGGTCCTGCCCTCCATACCTATGTGTATATATGTGTATATACATATATACATATAATATATATATATATATATATATATATATATATATATGTATGTATGTATGATTACGGTTTTCATTATTGAAAGCATGCCTTCAAGTAATAACATGCATAAGCCATAAGCAGTATTTCTGTGATGAACACCAAACTGCTTCGAAGTTTGGGAAGCTGGATGACTTAGCAAAGCTTAGCATCAGGAGTCATCATGTTGATCCCACTGTGTGTCCATATGACGAGGATTCATAGGGACAGCTCACACCTATTGCCGAGAATTTCTTGAACAAGGAGTCATTCATTTGAACTGTCCGAGCTGAAAGAGAACCGACGGCCCTAATGGGTGTGCGGATTTAGATATATGCAACACCGTCTTTACAGGGCAGTCGGTAGGCTGCAAAAACCGAGCCAAGCTCTAGACTCGAGATGTCATCCACACCGAAAGATCTCAGTGTCAAAGAGCGTCTCTGTGCGATAGGTGTCTCAGCGTGTATCTTGACGGCAAGAACCACAAAATTACCGTCAAAATATACAAAACCACTGTAGATATGGGGCCCCGCGGACGTCCCACCCCGCTCACGGAAAGGATGGGCAAAAGCCACGCCCTTGTTAGAAAAAAATGGAC
>CAJNDT010005874.1:327611-370111 GCA_905221615.1 Symbiodinium sp. CCMP2592 | reverse complement strand
TCCAGGGCATCGACGCCACACTTCGAGGCAGATTCCTCCCTTGGCACAGAATCCAAGAAGCTGAGCGAAATGGACATTGTTCACTTCTACAAACCCCCAACTCCGATCCCGAAAACATGAACCCAATGCCATGCCACAAGCTGGGGATCAGCTGCTCCGTGTTCTTGCCCAGGGCATCAAACTTCGAGATTACCAAGGCCTCGCTGTTCGGAGTTGAGACTCACCCAAAGGACTGTTGTTGGAGTTGTGGCCCAAAGAGCACGCAAGTCGGAACACTTCGATTATAGTTCGATTGCTCTGATGCATCACGAAGGAAGCCAGCGCTGCCACCGGGTTGCTACTCCAATCGGACAGTGTACTCCAAGGAAGAGGTCACGGGAATCAATGTGTGCAGGTAGTTGAAACTACAATATAAAACTGACAACGTTTCCAAACGAAGGTACCGACGAGCACTGAAGCCTGAAGCCAACACGCGTTGAATGCAAACATGCCGCCTAACCCGGAACTATAGTACCATCCAGTACCGTTTGATTTCTGCTCCAGCAAGAGGCCTTCTCGCCTCCTGTCACTCTGCCACGAAGCTGCCCTGCTCAAGGCGAGACTGTCATGTGAAGTAATAAGAGCCGGAGGGACTGCTCAAGGAATTCCACTGGTTCCAGGCTGTGTCACTGACGCAGTCGACCGCGTTCTGCTGGCAGGGATCGGGTGAAGTGAAACTGTCTGTGAGAGCTGTTGGCGCTGGGATGCCTTGGCGGCTGGGATGCCCTGGATGGATGAGCTGAGCTCGTGAGAGAGCAATCGAAACCAGCAGGTGCTCAACCCTTAACTTGATGCATGATGCCCTTCAAATCTATCGGGACATGACCTGCTTGAAGCTCAGATCACGAATGTGCCTATGCAGTTTTCCGAGGTGCCGTACAGCTGCGCTGTGTTTAGCAGGGTCACTCCTCAGATATGGAAAGCAACACTGCAGGGCTTGCACCGTCCATCATCTGCCTCCCCGCAGACCAACACTGAAGTAAGCGAGGTAGTCCGATCAGTGTCTATCCATGCGTAGGAAAGCTATGTTGATGAGGCTGGCCGGCATATCTGTGACATGGCATGAAATCATGAAGTCTTGTCAACATGCGTAGAGGCCCCAGTGTTAGCAATAACGCTAGATGGAACTTGCAATGGTCGGACTGGGGCCGATACCCATTCTGCAGCAGTGGGAACAATACCGACAGCGACCACAGCGACAGCGGACATACGTAGAAAACAAATGAAAGCAGCATCGCCAGTTGAATGGGTCGTCTTGATTATACGGCGTCCTGGTTCTTTATATGACCATCCTTGGCCATGCTTCGCGAGTCGAGGCCGAGACCGTAAAATCGCGTCAGTTTGGACTGAGGAAGAAGCAAAACTCTACGGACTCTGCGCCTCATGTGTGCTCAGCCCCGGGCCAGCTGACAGCGACGTTTCGAAAGCCCCGCGGATGTTGGGCTCAGAGAACCTGCTTCGCTCACGTACGTCAATTTGCAGACTGCTGCGTAGGCTTTCTTGAGCTTGCTTTTGTCGAAAAATATCTCTATGCATGAAAAGTTTCTCAACGATTTCCGGAGGACCATCATTGTCGTTCCGCTCGAATCCGCCGCCCACAAATATGTGGGTTGCTTGCTGGGCTTCCCTGATGTAGCTTCGGGCACGATCAATCCAAGTGCAACAAAGCAGCTTCGCCGGGTCCGTGCCCCACTTGTTCGTGCCCACCCCCAACGGCTGAAATGTCAGAGTTCCACAAGTCACCTTGGCGTCCCAGAGCCAGCCAGCATTTGTTAAATGCAGACAGGGCAGACACAACTAGGAATGAAGACGGCATCGGCGCATTCAAGTTTCTTCTAAGTACACATGTTTGCATCCGCCATCGGCCATGTGTGCACGTTAGCACTGCCCAGTGCAAGTATACCAGAAGGTAGACGCGTGCCGTGCGAACTGCACATCTTCTTTCAACAGTTCTACTGGTGCCACATGCTGCAGACAGCATGTCAAGTCATGGTCACATTGGCATAGCTAGTGTTTTGGCCAAGGCTCCTTCATAGCTCCATGAGATTGTGCAGCAATCATGACCGCGAGCTGGCTTGCAAAACCTGTCCTAGCTGGTCCTGCTGCACTAGGTGCCTGGAACACAAACTGCGACCCTAAAGCTGTACCCGTCAACATCAGCTTGAGCCCAGGCTTCATGCTTCTCCCAGTGCATGTTTCAACCATTGACCAGTCCTGCATACTGCACCAACCGGCAGATTTCGATTCTAACCTCGGATCCGCTCAGGTTCTGGCATCAATCTCACCAAGTAGCTCCTTCTCAGGGCTCAAATCTGCACCCAAACCCATGCGTCATGTCTGTTGGGGAGGAGAGCCTAAGCTCAGTACACCAACACCTACCAGTACGGCCCGTCAAAGTTTGGAGCTTGTAGAATGCGCACTATACTGCCGGGCCTAGTCTGTTGCAGCTCCTTGGTAACCGCTCCACCGCCGAGGTGTGAGCCCTTGTCGCTCTTGCCCTGCGCGGTGGGAAATTGACTGACAGCACGTCCGTGCCAAGCCTCCCGATTCGAAAGAGCCGAAGACTGACCCCACGGCTTTGCTTCCAGTCTGAAACCACAGGGAAGCAATACGGTGACAAAGAGCTAAAGTGCACATGTGAGCAAGTACAGCCCTCAAATTCAATCAACCGCTTTCAGCCAAAAGATCAACTTGGGAGCTGCGCCAAAGAGAGCCTGTCCCTGGCCGTCCATGATGCATGCATGGCGGAGGGTGTTCAACGAGTGCTCTGTGTCCTGTCATAACATCGTAGTTGATTTGTTTTGGTGTTGAGGCAGGGTCGACGCGGGGCTCCTGAAATCATGGTAGCCAGCTAGACATTAGACGTGCGTAAGGTATCAGGCGTGTGAGTCACGCTTGTAAGGAAGCACGTCAATTCTGCAAACGCGTCTGCACCCACCGGGAAAAATTAGTAAAAGGGGTCCCCTGCGGAGTAATACATAAAACTTTGCTAGGTTGCCTTGGTGATATCAATCCTAACATACCTTCTTCAGTATTTCTCGCTATTCACCTTATTGATTATTTCCTGGGGCGTCTAGGGTTTCCCGAAAACAGCCTTTTTACCAACGGTTTTCAGCACTTCTTCATCAATTTCATCCACCTCATTCATTTTATTCATCAACTTCCTAACATTCATACCAAATCTCATATCATCGCCCCTCATCCATTATTCCCATTTTGCACCCTATTTTCCAAGCTCCCTACTAATACACTTACCAAAGCTCTTATTACTTGAAGTCTTTCTACCATCATATTGTAATACTTAAAATATCATGGTTTTTTAACCCATTTCATTTAATTTTGTATATTGCTTTCATTTTCACTAACTCGTTTTCTATAATCTTTTTCATTAGCTCACCGTGTTCTTTATTTAGTGTTTACATTACTTTCAGACCTTGAAGCTTTATTCCTTGCCATTCTGAAAATGTTTATCATTACTGATACGATTACAGTGTAGAGACCATCATCGGCTTCAGAATTCAGTTTGCTACTTACACAATTCAAAACTTTGTTTATGTGATTGATCGTTTCAAAGAAGTGTTCAACCCCTCTATCTTTATACAACTCAAAAGCTGTGTTTCATAAGTCAATATAGTGTTACAACCAACAAGCTTTCTTATCGTTTCGAAATACTTTTCATTAATACCATAAGAACCTAACATGCAGTCATTAAGTCATTAACAATATTATTGCCGAAATTTACACCGAATAAATCATTGATGCATTCTTCATAAGTTGGAAATAAACGCCTTCCAAGCATTGACCTGTAAAGTTAGTGGATCTTGATATATCTCTAGTCTGAAACTTCTTTCAACAATTCTTGAAATCTGCTCTCCTCTCATTTTTCTCTTAATATTATACGGCTTTTTGTCTTTAAGTGATTTTTGATTTAGGTTTCATATTGGCTTTACTATAATATAAGGTGGCTTTTGTTTAAGTGGTTTTGGGCTTGGGTTGGCGTTGGCGGTTAGGATTTTTCGGGTGTTGGCTAAAAACGTTTTACTCGGAATGATGTTTTCAAGTCTTGACTAGAGTTTTTATGTTGATTATTAGTATTATTAGTGTTTTGAGTTCTTGTTTGTTCATTGCAATATTGTTTGCTAATGGAAAATTTCAGTTTCTCAGCAATTGAGCCTCAAGCTCCTCAGGAAGATGGGGTGGTGAATATGAGTTTCTCCCTAAAAGCCCTTTGAAGGTGAAGATGGGTTTCTGCCTTGAAGATGAATTTGGGTTTCGTCCCCTATTTTGTGTATATTCTAACGGTAAAACCGCGTATGGAGAATATGAGTTTCACCCTTAAAGCCCTTAGGAAGTTGGGCTTCACCTGTCAGTCGACTTGTCAAAAAAGATATTTGATAAAAGCTTGAAGATGAATAGTAATAAATGGTGTAAAAATCTTCTGGAAACGTGGAAAGGGAATAAGTCTAAACATCAAGTTAGAGACAAGAACCCCTCAATATTGCATGGAGAAACTTTCAACAGATACTAGGCAATGTTCAAGATGTAAGAGGAGTAAAAGTTTAGATGATTTTGAACTAGAATACAAACTGTGTAATAGATGTTTCTAAATCAAAAAGCCTTCCAGACAAAGGCATAAGGAAGAAATACAACAAAAACAAAAGGAAAATTATAACCAAAACCGAGATATGATACTAAATAGGAGGAAACACTATATCGCAGAAAACAAAGCACAGGTATTACACCAGAAAAAGGAATACAGGGAACGAAACAAGGAGAAAATCAAAGAAGCAAGACTGTGTTATGAGAAAAGCAAAGAAGCAATGCTTGAACAACAACGGGAAACATTAGCGACGACAAAAGAATTGAGTTAAAATGAAATGGAGTAAATAACAACCATAAGGACTATTATAATGTGATGGTGACAAGACTTCAAGTAATGAAAGCTTTGGTAAGCGTATTCTTAGGGAGCTTGGAAAATAGGGTGAAAAATGGGAATAATGCATGAGCGGCGAAGGTATGAGATTTGGTATGAATGTTAGGGAATTAAGAACGAAATGAATGAGGTGGAATGAACTGATGAAAATTGCTGAATAACCGTCGGTAAAACGGCTGTTTTCGGGAAAAGCCTTAAATTTAAATGCCCCATGGAAATAATGAATAAGGTGGATAGCGCGAAATAATGAAGAAGGTATGTAAGGATTTAATAAAACAAACCAACCTAGCAAAGCTTAATGTATTACTCCGCAGGGGCCCTCTGAAACTAATTTGTTCGGGGTCCCTGCTAGAGCTTACCTTCCACCGAGGCAAGTTTCCAGCAGGGTCTTCACAAAAAAAACAATTAGTTGAAGCAAGCGTCCTTGCTGCTCGGAGACACGGTGGCGATCACCACTGTTTCGTGGTGGCCTCCTGGCGATCTCTGCTCAAGACAGGCAAATGCACGCTGCGAAAAATGGCGGATCTGTGCCATGAATTTCGTGCGAGGGCGGTGTGGCCAGTCTTTGGTTCCGTGGCATGAGCTGTGATTTTTGCCTCCACCAAAGCCGCGCCTGCATTGCAGGTTTCACAAGTCTTGCAAACCCGCTGCTCATCACAACAAGATGTGGGAAATCTCCAAAACGGGACAAAAGACGTCGACACTTGAAGTCTGACTTGTATGCGCGAGCCCATTTCGTGCCCAGCAAACAGCCAGCATCGGCCCAGCACAAAATGTGCTTCGGGCTGGACTGGGGACTTTGCCACAGCCTTAAGTTCAAATAGCGTAGCTGCATGCTGCATCATGTGCCGCTCAACAACAGCGGCTTGCACTCTTGTTGACCAACCTGAATTCGGATACCTATCAGCAAGCCATGGCTGAATGTCGTGATTTCGATGCGGCTTCTGTGCAACAGCACAGAACGGACATGCCTGTGTCCGCTCAGTCTGCCGCATTCGTGAATTCTTGCCCTAGATCCTGCACTGCACAGAGAGAAGGCTGCTGTATTGAAAGTTAAGTCATTCGAGACGTGACTTCTGCGCAACACTCCACCAGCTCAGCACAGCAGCATTCGATCTGTGGTGCTCAACGGCAGCATGTTCGAGTTGGGATGCGGACTGGCGATGACAGCCACCAGTCAAAGTTCCGAGAAGTATCTGTAGATGGTCAGCTTGTACTGATCTGGCAACAAGCTCTGGGCCTGACGTTGCACGCCACATGAAGCGGACAAACATGTCCTCATTCGCGGCCCATTCAATACTGTATGGTACATAAATACATATATACATACATACATACATATATATATATATATACATACATATATTTACATTTATATTGTTCCCCCCTGAAACCCCACGCGTCAGATTTGCAGAAGCGCAGATTCGCGGATTCCCAGGTTGCCAGGTTCCAGATTCGCAGATTCCCAGGTTCGCAGATGCTATGATGATAGCATTGGGTATCTCAGACCGCCTTCAATGTCGGACCAAAACAAACTGAACTAGTGTTTCACTTCGTTCGTGGATTCGCAGATCCGCAGATTCGCAGAGTCCCAGATTCGCAGATTGCCAAATCGTAGAGGCTATACAATCTGCGAATCTAAGACTCTGCAAATCTGCGAATCTGAAAGCCTGCGAATCTGTGCCAACCTGTGAAACATCATGACATCCAGATTTCGTTTCTTTCTCAAGCACAGAGGCTGATACATGTGCGCATGCAGGAATCTGGTAGTGCCACGGCAGGAAAATTTGTTGTTCTGGTTTGTGTAAAGACCCTGGTTGCTTCTTTCCAACATAAATCCAAATAACGGCATCATTCAAAAAAGTTAACCTATGTGAAAGCCTCTTGTGGCTTCTTCATGCCTGTGGCTCATCAGATTACAGAATTGAAAGACTTTGTAAACATCCCATAGTGTCCTGCTTATATCTTCATTTTCAGCGTACCAGACTATAGTTGTCGTTTGGCCATTCATCAATCCAACTCATTTATAGGAACCCACTATCATTGCCAAAATGAAGCCTCTAATTTGCATGCGGGTGTATCTAAATGCATGTCGGTTAAATTTTCTGCTTATGTCAGGATAAAGTCATCGTCGTGAACGATCCGAGACTGTCACACAGTGTTCCTTAGTTTTCTCTTGAAGCCATGGCGAGATGAGCGTCATGTAAACAGCTAGCCAGTTCAACCGGTTTAAGCTTGTATTCTGACAGCCCTATGCCAGAGGCAAGAAATTGAGAACATATGGGTTAGTGAGTGGATGCACTTGGCCCGTGATTGAAGCATGACCATCCAGGTGCTTACACAGTGTATGTCACAGTATTATGTATTTCACAAGAACGTTGATTTAACCAGTCACCTAACCTACTTACTGGCAATATTTGTTAGTGGTATATCCGCGCTTTTTTACCTTTAGTTATGATGGAAGTCATGACAGTAAACTGAACGATTTGTCTGGCCCCTGCTTGAACTAACCCATGTAGGACTCCTGCGCTTTTGTGAATATTATCACGGATACATTAGATACCACGAACCAGGACGAGGGACTCGTGATATCAGTGGCCAGCAGGGATTCCTATTACGGATTACTGATACTCATGCCACCACTCAAGCTAAAAGAAATGCTCTGAGCGTTGGCAACGATGGTAATATCTGATGCCAATACTCGTAATAATGTGGGAGCAGGTAATGCTAGGAGCTAGAGGATTACGGGCAGCCTTGGTTTCGAGAATGTAGTGCTGCGGTGACTTGCAGGCCGCAGGCCACAGACATTTAGAATTTCAGGGTTCGTGGGCTGCAAAACAGGCCGAACTCCCGCTTAATGTTCTGCACGCCGGACCCAATACTAATTTCAATTCTCAGGGGGGAACTTCCTACAAAGGGAAAGGGTTAAGCCGATGTAGGGAAATCAGCTGGTCAATGGTTCTAGAAGACAGCATGCTTCTCATCCAAATCATGTCATATTGTGAAATGAGTCAGCTAGTCAACAGCTAGGTTCGTTCAAATTCGTACTGTATTACATTACGTTTTGCAAGATTTCAATTCACATGTTGACAATTCAGCTGTTTTCACGAGACCTTCATGAACATGAGCGCCTCATTCACGGTCATCGGGCATTTCGTGAGGAATGTAGCCGCAGCGAGGTCTAAAAATTGCAAAAATACAGTACAATATTCCCAAAGGATCCACATATACTACCATTATGGAAGTAGGTCTCCACAGCCATAATAGAGATGGTCTTTTGGGACCTAGTTCCATCATGGTAGTATGTGTGGACCCTTAGGGATTACGCCTGAAGGTAGAGGGGGACCTGGAACCTACACGCAGGGTTTCGGGACTAGGGCTTCGGGCTTACGATTGAAGTTGAGATTTGTATGTCTGTCTGCCAATTAGAAACACGCCATTTCCTTTTGGGTGTTTTCCTCCGGAGCTTGTTTGGTTATCTGTTTTTGTTTGGCTGGCTCATACAAACAATATCTGAGGAAATATATTTTACGGAACTTTGAACGAAGCAATCAGGTCTTACAATATGTCAGTGAGGAATGGGAAAATTGAATATCGTAGCTCTCAGTCTGAAACATTGGCCAGCACTGAAAACATTTTCGGGTGGCTATGATATGGGTGAAGAAATTGGAGAGAGATATAGAGAGATTGGGAAGGTGGGCCCCCACCCTGCTATGGACAGAATTATGTCAAACAAATACATGTGTTCAAAACGTGGGGTTTCAGAGGGGGGTAGCACATATATATATATATATATTATCTGCCTGTGCGTGGGTGTGGGTGTGTTTGTGTTTGTTTGTGTGTGTGTGTGTGTATATGTATGTACATGTGTATGTCTGCGTGTGTAGGATGGTCTATATGGTTCTATATGCATATATGCAGATAAACGCACGCACATGGGCAAAGACAGAGAAAACAACAGCGGATGGTTGTGCAAGTGGGTGAAGGCCAGCACAGTGTCGTGATTTCACTCTCCGCAGCTGAAGATCAGGCGGCGACCTGCGGACCTCCCTGATGCCCGGCACATTCAACTTCCGAGCGGCAAGCGCAGAAGGCGTGAGGAAGTGGCCATCGATGGCAACCAAACGATCGCTGGCCTGGCCCGTACGTTGGTGAACTGAGGTCCTCTGTCATCCGTGTCTGCAATGAATTCTTAGATGGCCAGCACAGCCACAGGTTGCCAAACATCCCTGACAGAGTCAGCTCTGGCTATGCCTGGCAAACTAAGACTGAAAACGTCCACCTTCCTACGTAACAAATCCCGGCCTTTCGCAGCAGAACACAACTGTAGTTTCAACAGCCGCAAGACAACATGAACACATCTTCAAACGGGTCGCGCAGCTTTGATATTCTGACGTATGCATATATCTATAAGAACAGCTTGAAACTTTGGGACTCTGAACAACGCAAGTTACAGGTTCTCCCTGTGTGACTGCAGGAAACTGCAGCAGCCAACCCCCGCATGTGCCTTCACGTAGTCCACGCCATCTGCACGATTCTGCCTCCTTGGAGGTGGAGAGGGGGGGGGAATGCCCGAAACTAGCTGACTCGCCTGAGCTTCGCCAAGACAAATCGCCCTCAGACGCTGTGGATTCGTCACAGTCGACGAGCCCAAAAGATCAGTTTACGAGTCACACGAAGGCCTCACCGTACTTGCATGTTAATTAAGCGACATGCCATGATCCGTATACAGGCAGACCGTGTGTCGACCAATTTGGCCATGGTTATGCGCTCCAAGTGGCGCAATCGCGCCGGAATCTTCGATGCCTCCGGGCAAGACGGGGTCATCGCGAGCGTCGGCTTAATAGTGTGCAAGCACCGCCTTCTAGTGACGAAGAGGACTCACTGCTGCTACAGAGCTGGCTACGGGAGAGACTGTTAGACGTCGAAAATTGTTCGTATTCGGTTGCTTCGGTGCCAACTGACCTGCTTTTTAAGAAGTTCAACTTGCACACTCCACGGTGCGTCAGGTGCTGCATCTTAAAACAGCCTCTGCAAGAATAATGCGGGGTTCAGGTTTGCTCGTACAGATAGCATGACAGGTCGTCTTCGACACCCCGCCTTCGCAAATTCCTGAGGTGCACCATGGAACTTACCGCCCTGCAAAGGCTGCTGAAAGCAACTCACCAGCACACCTGCAGCCCACTGCTTGCGCCAGTCACAGCTCAAGGTCCCAAGATCTTGTCAAATCCCTCAGGCAGCGTTGGTGTGGCAGTGAGCATGAAGCGCCTCGAACAACCAAGCCCAAATTCAACTTGCTGGGTGCCACCATCAGACCCAGCCTCGGCTGCAAAATCAGAAGAACCCTCTTCACAAGAGTCAGAAGGACTCTTCCGCGAGCTCCAAGACAATTTTATCGTCTGTGAGAGCGGCTTCCGGCCCCTCCGCTTGACCTCCACCTCGATCGCCTTAGCAGCTTAAACTTCCAGCTTTTGCACTGAAAAGCTGCAGTCCAGTGCGTCTGGGCCTAACTCTCTGACGTAGCCACTTACACGAGCTATCAATCTCCAATGTCACGTGCTCAACTATTAAATACCTTGATTCTTTGTTCCTGGACGTGGCCATTTGTTGCTTCAATGAAGCAACAAATGGCCACGTCCAGGAACAAGCGCATGCTCAGGAATCGGGACACGCCACTGTCGGGCGCTCGATTTCCAACTCGACCTGCCCACACGTAGATAGTTAGCAAAGCATGCATTGTGCAGGCATGAACCTTGATGCCCGGAATCCCGCAGAATTCGCTTCCTTTTCCGGGTAGTGTCATAAGTTCATAATATGTGTCGTTTCACATGTTCTCCCAGCATGAACTGCAACAGAAGGACACGCAGCAAAATGCCCCACTTGTGTTGCCAGCGCAGCACACTCGAGAAACAGGGTCCGACAGAACACGTGCTTTACAAATTGAGAAACTGCCCATTTCCGATCGAGACAAGTTGAATGTATTGCGTACTTCATGCCGGGCTGGGCTCGTTCTCAAGTCACGTGCTGGCCATACGTTGCCGGAATCTATTCCAAGGGATTCCTTGCAACTCCACCAAACCAGCCCTCTTCAAGCGCTGCCTTGCCCTGGCAACTCACCAATGCTTCGACCAAGTCCTCGCAAGGCACTTGGTTGTTCTCGCGACGGCAAGCTTGATCACGGCTCCGTTGCGGCGGTTGACGGCGCGGGAACATGAACCAACCAGAAGGTTGTTGTGCCAGGGTGAAACAGTTTAAGCCATCTCGAAAAGCCACGGATTTCAAGACTGTGTGTCTGTCTGTGTGCAGGCGCGACTACTCGTGTGGTATTGGATTTAGTGGCCCCCCTGCAAGCGGCCTGAATGGTGTGATCCACGTGTGCTTCCTAACCCGCCCACCGGAATAGAAAGAAGATTAGAAGCACAATATCGTAACCAGAACTGTTCAGCAGGGTTTGCTGAGATTCTGGGGTTTGAGAAGGTTTGCCGTTGGGTGGGCTCTACTAGAAGGGTTAGGAGGGACTGTTGGGGTTTTAGGGGTGTGGGTTCGAGCGCGGTCTCATAAATTGCAGGGTTCAGGAGGATTCGCTGGTTTCGGGTGGGGGGGGGTTGGCCTTGGGTTTGGGTGGGTTTTTTTCCCTGCTACTAGAAGGGTTTGGAAGGTCCAGGGTTCGGGGGTTTAGTGGCGGGTTAAGGGGGGGTTCACTCCAAAAAAATACAGTTATTCTTGAATGGTTCGTTACAAAGGAAGCACAACCACAGGAAACCAAGCCCCAAGCCTGTAACTATGTTAGGGGTCTCGGGGTGCTTGGAAAGATTTTGTCAAGGGTCTATGGCGGTTAGGAAGGTAAAACATGAAAAACACATCCAAGACGTCTACCTGCTAAAGACCCTGTAAAGAAACCAAGCCTGAGGCCCATTGAAAGCCTCAGAATAAGCTCCCAACATCTCAATGTCCGAGCTTGAGGCCTATTCAGAACCCTTTCAGAGCAGCGCCCACAAAGCCCCAATCCCATCAGGCCGACATTAAGGGTCGTGGCGGGCTGAATTTTGCCTCCTGCACTGCTGAGAGAGTCACGTGGTCGGGTGATAGATGGCATGCTTGTGAATCCGCACGTATTGTGAACTCGCAAGGATGGCGCATCTTGTAGCGCACTCTTTCTCAGTTAAAGCAGCAGTTCCGAAATCTTTCATTCTCGGCAAAATGCCGGAAGCCATTAAGAAATCACATGCATCAGTTCCCAATTTCAGCGCAACCCAAAACGTAAATTATGCAGAATTACGGCTTGCATTCACCTCAACGGGATCCACTCAACAGGTACTCCCTCCACTCAAATTTCGTAGGGCTGCAGTCGGTACCCTCCAACCCGAACTTTGAGAGGACACCGACGTCACTCTAAGCGCCAGTTGCTGGGGTGCAGGTCGACAGCCATTGGACTCAGAACGCAGCGGTTTTCACCATCCCGATAGGACAAGATGGGAACGGGGATCTCCGCCATGAAATTCAAGATTCGGATGGAGCAGGAAGTCACTTGCTAGTCTAGAGTCTAGAGACGACGAGGCCCGCACAATAACAAAAGCCTGAACTGCAAACCGAAGACCATGAGCACGAAAATCAAAATCAGCCTGCCGGAGAACGCAGTTTGTCGTCTACCCTGAAAACAATATCCGGTGGAGTGGTTGGCTACGATATGTTGGAGCTCGAAGGTTTGCATGAAACACCGATCAAACACATGTGGTCCACACTCCAAAAACCCTTCCCTAGTTTGGAGCAGCAGCAACTGCACAATCACGATTGGAACTGCTCGATTCGGAAACAGTTTCTCTGAAGCAACAACAAAAGCATGGGGAGGACGCACCACGAAGGAGCCTCCGCAGAAGCTGGGCCAGACTATCACTTCCAGCCAAGAGCAATGTGTCGTCAGCCAGATTATTAATGCCTCTATGTAAACCCTACAAGCCTTGAGGTAATGCCCATATGGATAGATTCTTGAGAGCCCACCTCGCACCATAGAAAATCTGCTTCTAAATCCTCAATGTGCCATTCAAAACACCCAATGCCGAGAAACATAGTATTGCGATTCTTTTGGGTGCTTTAGCACTAAATCCTTTATTCTGAAATCCATGGTTATCTGTAGGGCTGAGGTTGTTAAGGTTCCAATTATACAGTCCCTATATTCAGCGGCTCCTTGCTTGCAGCCGTCTTGCCGTTGACACGCCTCAAGCAGTCGAACCTGGCGAGTTCGGCGCAAGTGGGGATTACAGCCGGTGCTGGCAAAACTGGCTTGATTCATAACGTAAACGAGTGGAAGCAGCAAAACTGCAGGATGGGACGATGCTGGATAGGAAGGACTTGCTATACGACTGCCATCGACTGCCTGTGCGCTATGCGCACAAGGTGCGCCAGTCCAATGACTACGGGCTCGTGTTGTCAAAGTGTGGAATGCAAAGCCATCATACGGAGCCAAAGCTGTGGGCAAGGAACTCAACACGCCAACTCAGGTTGTGGCGACACTACAAACGACAACAGCAACAAACAACAAAAATAACGACAACCACAATCACAACCACAACGACGACGACTGCAGCAAGAGCTAGTGCAGCAGCAGCAGCAGCAGCAGCAGCAGCAGCAGCAGCAGCAGCGGGGATAGACTAATTCCGCGCACTGGTGCTGGAAAAGATGCGGTCAACAGGGGCCGCCTATCGCGGGGGGCGCGTTGAAGATGCATTTGATGAATCGGGATCACCTAATGAGGGGGCGGGTGGCAGATGTATGTTATCAACCGGGATCGGCAAATCAGCTCACAAGGGAGTGGGCTTAAGAAATAGGATCAACCGGGATCGCCAAACGAGGGAGCGGGTTTAAGACATGCGATCAACCTGAAAAAAAAACAGGATACGGCTGGATTCAGAAATGTCAAATGACTGGGGGAGGGTTGAAGGTACGTGATGAACTGGGATCGCCTAATCAGGGGCGATTTGAATATGTGATGAATCGGGATCGCCATAGGGAGTGGCCACATTATAAAGTAGGTGATGAATCGGGATCCCGAAATGACGAGTCGGCAGGTTTAAGAAATGTGACCAACCGGGAACACCTAGCCTAATGCAGGGGCGGGGTTAAGAAATGCGATCAACCAGAATATCCATAGAAATGGCTAAATTCAGACATGTAAACAACTGGAATCGCCAATTAAGGGGGCGGGGTGTACGTATGTCGAAAAAAGGGACTGCCTAATGGCGGGCTTAAGATATGTGATGAAATGTTGGAGGGGGCGAGCTTTGTTTTTAGATGAGGACTCGGGAGTGGGCAGGTTTAAGAAATATGGTCGAGCTTGATCGCCAAATAAAGGTGGCGGTTTGGGGCAGAAAAAGTGTATGCTGGGGAAGGGACGGAAAAAACTGCACTGAAAATAAGTTGTTGCTGGTGTTGCTTTTATTGATGTTGTTGTTGGTGGTGTCGGTGCTGGTGTTGGTCTTGTTGTTGTGGATGTTGATGGGTGTCGATTGTTGACTGATGCTGTTGGTTGCTTGTCGCTGCGCGTTGTTGTCGTCATCGTCGTTGTTGTTGTGGTTGCTGTTGTTATCGTTGTGTGTTTGTCGTGATGTTGTTGTGGTTGTTGCTGTTGGTGTTGTTATCGTTATTGTTATTGCTATTGTTGTTGTTGGTACAGACAAAAACAGCAGCCCGTACTTGTTGTTAATTAGAAGCAATTGGGAATGCTTGCGGCGACCGCATAGGGTGCCTGTAGAGTTTTGGGAAGTGCAAGCCATGGTTTACACAGCAACTGCCCCATGATAGAAATGAGGCGTAGGCTGGATGGTTGTTGTTAAGGGGGGGTCAAAACAACAGACGGGGCTTACCACAGGGTAGAGACAAAGGAACCGCTGAAATCAGGACTTTGTCCCTACCGTGTGGTATTGTTGTTTTCCCCCCCCCCCACCTTACAACAACCGCCCACATTCACCACATTTCCACCACAGGTATGGGAATCTACGAAGTCCAGAAGGGGTTCTCATGGGTTTCGAACGGGCTGGTCTGGATCAAAAAGGATTTGAGGGGAGATTGACGGGTTTTATGTGATGGTGAAGGTCTAGATCCACGTCTGCCACTTTGACTTTGGTCCCAGGCCCTCAGATCCACGTCTGATGCTTTGGACACACGCACACAACAAATTTTCAAAACCACACAAAATCCATGGACATACATACAAAATCCACACAAAAGCCTTTGCAAATACAAACAAAATCAACGGAAATACGTAACAAGTCTTTGGAAACACCTACAAATCCATAGAAGTAACACAAAATCCTTGCCAACACGCACAAAAACCTTGCAAATACACACAAACTCCTTGCAGGTACACACAAACTCCTTGCAAATACACTCTGCAGACCGTTCAAACCCTATCCACTGTACACCATAGGCACTGTGTTGTTGTTGTTGTTGCTGTTGCTGTTGCTGTTGTTGTACCTTGTTGTTGCTGTTGTTGTTGTTGTTGGTGGTGGTGGTGTTGTTGTTTTTTTTGTTGTTGTTGTTGTGGTTGTGGTTGTTGTGGTTGTGGTTGTGGTTGTTGTTGTTGTTGTTGGTGGTGCTGTTGTTGTTGTTGTTGTAGCCGCTCTGGATCACAGCAGGCTGTGTAGCTTTGCTAACAAAGCTCTGGGTACCAACGCTAGAGGCTCGCAACGTGCCCCTTCTGCGAAGCTTAATGGACCGTCCTCTTACTGAGCCATAGCTATTCCCGGAGCCGCGTGTCGCTGTGATCTACCGGGTCCCAATTCCCGGGCCTCTGTCTGCAGTTATACAACCTTGGCAAGAGGTAAGCGGTAGGGTTCTCACCTTTCCGCGGGGTGAAGGGAGTCGGATCGAGTTCTCTCTTTCCGGCGAAACTAGCGGAAGGCGCGTCGACTGTGCCTCAGTACTTTTCTCCTGCCGATGCTTTTACATTTACAAAAGGACCTGCCGCACCAAGCCATTCAAGGGGCGGCCCCAGTCATGGGTTGGCCATCTTCTGCACCTGGGTATCCTGAAGGAAGCTTTCGAGTTGAGGCCTCGTTCCGCTCCTCTCTTCGACTTTCCAGCTACACGACAAGACACCCAGGTACAGCTCACGGTCTCTCCTGCGCAGTTTTGCTGGCGCTCTGGTTTTGCGCTTTAACTGGTACACCTCCGCAAGAAGGACACGGATCGTCTGGTATTCTCATGCAGTCTTCTTCGAGCACTAGTTTTTCCTTCAACGGCACAGTGGACTGCCACCAGCTGCTACGAAGCCAGTGCGATCGAGAGTTCTTCGTCACGGTTGAGTGTTTTCTGCGCTTCACTTCTGTTCAGCCGCCAGCGCCTGGGAGCAAGTCAGACTCAGGACAGGCTAGGCGCAACGTGGTGACTCACAACGCGTCAGCATCCTCCCAATGCTGGCCCCGACGGGCATTCCAGGGACTCCTCTTGCTATGGGGTGCCCTTGAGGGCCTAGAGGGGCTATCCTCTCTTGAGGGGGAGGCCTCTCGGGGGCCGCCGGGCCAGACTTGTCTACAAGACAAGGCGCAGATTGGGACACTGGGGACTCAGGTTCAGCAGAGTTGGCCAACGTCTTCAGTTCCAGCACGGTGTCTACCTGGTACGGCTCCACGTCACATCTGGGTACAGTCGTTAAGCGGACGCGCTTGCTGTGCTATGGGTGTCGGGCTACGGCTACGGCCCTCCCAGGTGTGTTCGTTACTGTCCTGTTACCGACGGGGTCAGGCAGTGCTAGGAGTGACGGCCCACGTGTTTTTGCTTGACGACGAATTATCCTTACGGCCCATCGCTGGTAGTCGGGAGTTACCTAGTGTGGGACGCCACTAGACGGGAACTCTGGGAGACGGCTCTTCTGAGTACGACCCACCGGCTGCCAGTTCGTGCGTATTGGACGCAATGACTCACACTGAGGGTGACGGAGGCTACATGACGACGACTTTGTGAGTCGGGCTGTCACGTTAGGAGTTTCGGGCATCGCTCGCGTAAAAAACGGGCAACGCCTTTGTAACTGAAGTCAACTTCTTGTGGCCTATCCCCTAGAGGCTGGTGCCCAAGAGCTGTTGCTGCTGTGTACAGTCTGCAGCGCTGCTCTTCTTGACTTAGGCCCTTTCTCTTTTAACGTTTGTAGCATCGGCTCCTCTTTTTCCTTCACTGAGGATCCTATAGGGGTTGCGCGGTCTTCTCTGTTGGTTTTGTTAGGTCAGTTCGTTTTGGCTTGTTTTACGCGAGGCCTCGGGGCCTGACTTCGGTCGTAGTTCTCAGAAACGGATGAAGGAGGTACCTGCGATTCTCGCATGGGCAGTCCCCTCGCGCAAAGCGCCAGTCTGTTTCTTTTTCTTTACAAGGCCGCCGGGCGAAGACCGCGTAACCTCTATAAGAATGTCGGCAGGTCAGATTCTAAGGGAGTGGTGCTGGCTTATGGCTCACCTCGGTGGCGCTGGCTCACGGCACACTCGGGGATGGCACGCTTCCGAAGTTTCTGCTCGCCCGCAATGAGCAGAGCCCGCTCGCTCAGCGTCCAATAAAAATTGTTGTTGTTGTTGTTGTTGTTGTTGTTGTTGTTGTTGTTGTTGTTGTTGTTGTTGTTGTTGTTGTTGTTGTTGTTGTTGTTGTTGTTGTTGTTGTTGTAGCCGCTATGGATCACAGCAGGCTGTATAGCACTGCTAACAGGGCTCCGGGTACCAACGCTAGAGGCTCGCAACGGCCCCCTTCTGCGAAGCTTAAGGGACTGTCCTCTTTCTGAGCCATAGCCATCCCTGGAGCCACGTGTCGCTGTGATCTACCGGGTCCCAATTCCCGGGCCTCTGTCTGCAGTTATACAACATTGGCAAGAGGTAAGCGGTAGTGGTTTTCACCTATCCGCGAGGTGAAGGGAGTCGGATCGAGTTCTCTCCTTCCGGCGAAACTAGCGGACGGCGCCAACGCCCATGCACCAGCATTCCTTTGAGAGCATTCGCAAGAAGGCCTTTCGAAAGGCTTGCAATAGGGTACACAGAACACAGGAAAGCATCCAGTATAGAAACGGCGTGCTGACGCCTGAGCATCTGCGTCGCAGTGGACTTACCCCACCCTCCCCTCCCCTCCTTCCTGTACAGCCTAGTTCCACGGATCCTTCGGCTCCCTCAGGCAGCACAGACAGCTTCCGCTCACGTCCGCGAGGTGGACGCGCCAGCAAGTCGCTCCGTGTCCTCTCATGGAATGCTGGGCACCTTGGCATCCAGCAATGGGCAGAAGTGAAGACATGGCTACGCACTGAGGCCCAATATGTCTGTGATATTTTAGTCCTGCAGGAGACGCACTGGAGCGAAACAGCAGAGTTTGACGTTGAGGGTTGGCACTGCATAAGCTCTGCCACCAAGGGCGCTGCCCGGGCACCCAAAGCCAAATCAACTTCAGGGCAACGCTCAGCGCGAAGTGCTGCATCGCAGCCGGCGATACATGACACTGGTCGTGCAGATGGGGTTATGGTCCTCCTTTCCCCCTTGATAGACAAGAAAAAGATTAGATGGTGCGAACCGCGCCGAGGCCGACTCATTCAAGTCACCTTTCCGTGGCTCGGAGCACGAATTCATGTCTTTGCGGTCTATCAACATGCGTGGTCTTCTAAGAAGACTCCTCAACAAAACAAGGAAGATCGCTCGCGCCTGCTACGTGACCTGTCCTCATCCATCAGAGCTGTTCCGGCGAGGGACACATTTCTGCTGGCAGGTGACTTCAACGCACGCTTGACCCCGCAAGAGGGTCTGGTAGGTCGGTGCAGCACTAAGCCAGAGCACTCTCAAATGCAGGACGAGCAGTTCCAGGCCTTGGTTTCATCTCACAGACTGGTAGCGCTCAACACTTGGTCCTGCGGCACTGGACACACTTTCTTCCTGAACGGCAAGGGCTCACAGATTGATTTCTTGCTGACTTCTGAGGCCTCAGCGAAAGGTATGGCCAAGCGTGCTGGGCCACGACAGGACCTGCAACTTGGACGGTGGAAACGCGGAGGTCATATGCCTGTATTCGCTCAGCTCCGCCCCACCCAGCACTGGAATCTGCCTAAATCTTCCAGCCCCTCCCTGACCTATAATAAGGAGGCCCTGGAAGCAGCAGTTCGCTCTGGCCTGCCCATTAATCCCTGTTCAAAGCAACTGACCTTCCGTTCGTTGGTATCTAACCTTCTGACCTTTTCGTTTTGGGAGCATTAAGGGGCTTTGAAAGCAGGATTTAAAGTGAGCATTGAAGACCATGAACAGTGAACAGTGGACAGCAACAGCAGCAAATGCAGGAGCAGCAGCAGCCGGAACAGATTGCAACTTGGAATGGGGGTGGGGCAGGGAAAGCTCATCAACGATGTCATGAATATATTGTTGCCAGAGGGAATATACACGACACTGTTCTCTGTAGTAGTAGTAGTAGTAGTAGTAGTAGCAGCAGCAGCAGGAGTAGTAGTAGTGGTAGTACCAGCAGCAGCAGGAGTAGTAGCAGCAGCAGCAGGAGTAGTAGCAGTAGTAGTAGTAGTAGTAGTAGTAGAAGTAGTAGTAGTGGTAGGTGGTAGTTGTGGTCGTCATGGTAGTTGTAGCGGTAGTGGTAGTGGTAGTGAAAATGGTAGTGGTAGTAGTACAGTATAAAGTGGTAGTAGTAGTAGTCGTAGTACTAGTAATAGTCGCAGTAACGACACTGTCCCCTGTCCAATGTGCATGTGCTCGCGCGCGCTGTTGACTGTGCTCGCCCACGCTGCGCGCGCACTGCGCGCACACTGCGCGCACACTGCGCGCACACTGCGCGCACACTGCGCGCGCGCTGTTGCCTGTGCTCGCACACACTGCGCGCGCTGTTGCCTGTGCTCACCCACGCTGCGCGCGCACTGTTGCCTGTGCTCGCCCACGCTGCGCGCGCACTGCGCGCGCACTGCGCACGCACTGTTGCATGTGCTCGCACCCGCTGCGCGCGCACTGCGCGCGCACTGCGCGCGCGCTGTTGCCTGTGCTCGCACACACTGCGCACGCTGTTGCCTGTGCTCACCCACGCTGCGCGCGCACTGCGCGCGCACTGTTGCCTGTGCTCGCCCACGCTGCGCACGCACTGCGCGCGCACTGCGCGCGCACCGTTGCCTGCTCACCCAAGCTGCGCGCGCACTGCGCGCACACTGCGCGCGCACTGCGCGCGCACTGTTGCATGTGCTCGCACACACTGCGCGGACTGTTGCCTGTGCTCACCCACGCTGCGCGCGCACTGCGCGCGCACTGTTGCCTGTGCTCACCCACGCTGCGCGCGCACTGCGCGCGCACTGCGCGCGCGCTGTTGCCTGTGCTCGCCCACGCTGCGCGCGCACTGCGCCCGCACTGCGCGCGCGCTGTTGCCTGTGCTCACCCACGCTGCGCGCGCACTGCGCGCGCACTGTTGCCTGTGCTCGCCCACGCTGCGCGCGCACTGCGCACACACTGCGCGCGCACTGTTGCATGTGCTCGCACCCGCTGCGCGCGCACTGCGCGCGCACTGTTGCATGTGCTCGCACGCGCTATTGCCTGTGCTCGCACACGCTGCGCGCGCGCTGTTGCCTAATGCGCGCGCGCTGTTGCTTATGCCACTACCACTACCACCACTATCACTACTACTGCCACTACCGCTACCACTACCACTACCACCACCACCACTACTACTACTACCACTACTACCACTACTACTACTGCCACACTGCTGCTGCTTCTGCCACTACTACCACTACCACTACTGCTGCTGCTGCTACTACTGCCACTACAACTGCTAGTATTACTATTACTACTAGTACTACTATTACTACCTATAATACTACCACTGCTTCTGGCAGTACTACCACCACTGCCACTTCGCTGCTACTGCTGCTGCTACTGCTGCGGCTGCTGCTGCTGACAATGGACAGTGGACAGTGTGTGTGACAGCGTCTGAGCTTGTCGAGGTAGGACAGCAGCACCTGCACAACAGCACACTCCTAGCTTAGCCTTCACCCCCTAGAATCCCTCAGTTTCACCCCTAGCAAGCCCCGAATCCCTCCGCAAGCCCCGAATCCCTCCCCCACAATTAAAAAGGTCGCGAATTAACCGACCCCTCCATCGGTTAATTCGCCTTTCCCCACCTATTTGCCCTCACCCACACCCACTGTACTGTTCACTGTGCACTGTCCACTGTGGTATGATGGCGAAATAGCAGGCTTGCCCAGGTCATTTTTCTCAGACGCAAAGAGCATGTTGAAAACCCCGGCTCTTGCGGCAAGTTGCTGGTGCCAACTGTTAATTTCCTGCCGTCTGGCAAAACTGGAAACTTGCCAGTCTCATGGATGCTTTGTCACCGTCACTCGTCTCAGTGGACAGGTGACAGTGAACAATGGACAGTGTTGTAGTAGGGCAATTATACGGCGTGTGATCCATGGGTAGTAGGGCAATTACGGCGTGTGATCCATGGACATCGCACACAAGCGGTTCAACCGCTGCACGAGCAGTGATACTGCTCAGAAAAACATGAGTCCAGGCGGCAGCGCTCATAGCCATCAAGGTACTGCTCGAAATAGACCATCCCGCACCACACACATATTTCCGTCATCTGCATCAGTTTCACTGATATGCGAACTTCTCCCAGCTCTTCATCAAGCAGCACACTCAATTCCTTCGCCAAGTCTTCAGCAGAAGCGGTCTCAGTCTCGCCCTCGGCGGAAACGGACATGAGCTCCAGGTTCTCGAGCTCCCTTTGAACATCCTCGACCTCGGAGTCGCTCTCCGATGCCGGCGAGAGGATTTCAGTAGGGGCTTCGTCCATGGCGGCGACGACAGTCGACAATGGACAGTGGACGTCCATGGCAGTGTCGACAGTCGACAATGGACAGTGGACAGTGGACTCAGTTCTGGAGCCAAAATTTACAGCGACAGCCTCCGTGGCAGCCAACAACAAAAGTTCATGTGCAGTTCTGGCAGTGCAGCTACTAATTACTACTATTGTCTGTGCTAACAAGCATCATCATGGCAATTCACAATACAAACAAGCAATCAATAGCAGGAGCAGCAGCAGCAGCACCAGCAGCAGCACCCCCTTCAAGGACCTGCACACGCAGGTGCTGAGCACTGTTTTAACCCACCGCAAACCTTCGGCTCATGCCTCTAATTTGTCAGGAGCAGCTTCCAGCGAGCAAATCTCACAAGCAGCGCTTCCAGCTGCTGCACGGAATTTGGAAACTTTGCTTCCTCTGCCTCTTGCTAACAGGGGCCGAACTGGCAGGTGCACTTGGCCGCTTCCACTGTGCCCCAGCTGCCTTCTGCCTCTTGGCATCAGGATCGGAACTGGAAGTTGAACTTGGCCGCTTCCACACTGACTTCGTGCTGGTGTGCTTCTGCACAGGGACAGGCGACAGTGGGACAGTGGACTCTTGGAAGCATGGCATGAGCCTGTGCTGCTCGAACCAGTTGTGCACAATCCAATTTCCCAGCTTCCGGGGGTAGGACTGGCTCTCCTTCAGAAGCTTCCGATCGCCAGTCCTTCCTCCATGCTCATCTTCCTTGACCATGGATTTATGAATCCCGTCACGGCATGTGCAGTTCTGCTGCAAACTCTTCACCCATGTCTCACCAACAAACTTGTAGCGTTTCAGGAACCTCTCGCCTTCGGGAGCATCCACCTGGAAATGGCACCTGGCACAGGTGGCGGAACAATGGTGGAAAACGCTGAGGACCTTGGCGAGGGGCTTGTACCTGAACATGATGCTGCCCGCTGGCTGTTCAATGACAGGGTGGACCCCACGCAACATTGCGAGGGCATACAGAAAAGCTGCAATGCTGGCCATGCGATTGCCTTCCTTCACAGGCGGGTACGCAGTGTTACCTGCTGGGCGGTTGACAGTACGTTGGCATTTCACAGAGTTCATGAACACAAAGCTGCTGCAGACGGGCGCCATCCACAGCAGGCCACCTTCGTCGATCTGCAAGACCGCCTTCAACGCATTCTCAAAGCCACGTTTGGTCAAGATGTTCTCTGTGTCATCCGACGCGTCATCATCGGTCACTCCCTGGATCCGGTCCTTGTCCATGGCGAGCTGTCGATAGCCAGCCTTCTCGGCAGCCATTGCAACGGACGCCACGCCGCACCACAGCTCCACAACAGCCAGTGGACGAGCGACAGTGGACAGTGAAGACCGAAGAGCCATACCCAAAGTGATGCCGAACACTTGCATGTTGACCAAAGCGGCGGGGACTGCCATGGCAAGGCTTGCAGCACTAAATGCAGGCTGGAAGAACCCCAAGACTGCGAAACTCATGAGGTTGGCTGAAGACAAAAGCACTTGATAGCTGGCTAACACTTTCACTCACAGGCACCTGAGAAAGAGATCATTTTAGCGCAGCTTGACACACCCCTCAAGCCTGCAGCCGCACTGGCAATGATCATGAGCACTGCCAGGACTGACTGCAATAACCCGGACAGTGCACAGTGGACAGCTGACAGTGACACCAACGGCAGGCATCACTCATCACGCTGCACAAGGCACGCAAACCCCATAAAAATGATAAACACTCAGTCCATGATGCTTTTGCAAAAAGACTGTGAAGCTTGAGTGAAACGCTCCATGGCTGAGCCCTCGACGTCACCCATGGCCTTCTGCATGTGTCGCCAGTAGGACTCCTGGGACAAAGTCACCTTCTTCTTGCCTTTCTTTGTGCCCTGCTCGGAAAGAGCCTTCCGGATGCGATGGTAGTCCGCTTTCATCTCGTTGTAGATCTCGAGCTTCGCTACGCTAATCGGGGGACGACGTCCTGCGAACGTGTCTTTGCTGCCTCTTGGTGCCCTCTTCTGGGAGTCAGGGCCACGCTTCTTCTCAGGAGCTGTGTGTGCACCTTTAGGCTTCATAGCGTTGCGAATGTTCAGTGCATGCGAAGTCGTCGGTTTTGGCGACTCCTGTGTGTGGAGGGGCGGGCTGCTGCCACCTGACTCAGAAAACTCTGCCGGCTGGCTGCTCCCTCCGCCAGTGCCCACTGGAGCCATCTGCACGAGCTTCTCCGCCTTCACCTCGGCATCTGCCGCCTTGCAAGCCTCGTCGACTGCAAGATCTTCCTCCATGTCGTGGAAAGCGTTCAAGAAGGAAGCCATGGCGACAGACGACAGGGAACAGTGGACAAAGGGCACTTGCTTGACACTCAAGCTCAAAAGAGGGTTGGCAACGTGCAGCAGCAGCAGCAAGCGACACAAAAATCACCCACGACAAACTCACATGCAACAAGGCTGGAAGAGTTTTCCGTGCTGCGAAACAAAACTCGCTGGTCAGATGTGAGACAGACGACAGTGCACAGTGGACAGTGCACTTGCTTCACGTGCTTGGCTCACACAGCAAGAAGCATTTGCCCTTCAGAATGCGCTTTGGCTTGACCAGCATCCAGCATGGCTTGTTCGGAAAGATGCCCTTCTGTTGCTGAGAATCCTCATAGTTCAATACCATGCACAACCGCATGGTGCCATTCTTGCTCTCACCTTTCTCCCAGTCCACTGCCTTAAAAGGCAGCAAACTGCCACAGTTGGCGAGGTCCGCCACTGTGCGGCCTGGCAACTTCTTGGGCTCAAAGGCGCAGCCTTCAACCTGCTTCACTGAGACTCCATCTGGCTCCTCACCTGACAGTTCATGACAAGCCACATCGAACGTGACGACATTGTGCTCGGCGAGGTAGTCCATGAACTTCCGCAAGGTCGCCTTGCTCTTCTGGAAAGGTGGGTCCCAGCTCGAAGGGTGACCCCAAATTGCCTCATGGTCTGCTGAGTCCATTGTCCAATGGTAAAGCAATGCCTTGCGATCTGTGGCCTTCTGAATCTCCGCATCACCGGTGTGGTACTCGCCGAAGGTCTGGAACAAAGCCTTCTTTGCAGACACAATGCCATCCTCCAAGGCATGAATGTACAGATGGCCCTTGGACGTGAAGATCAAGCGGAACAGTTCTGGCTGGTTGCTGTGCACAGTTGTCAATGCACCTTGCTTTTTGCCAAGGGCTTCAATGGACTCCACAACACAATCATCAGGGAAACTCTCGCCATCTTCCTCTGTGTCTGCAGCTTCTGCAGGTCGCTTGCGTCCATCAGCCTTGTATGGGCAACCTGAGGAGTTAAATGCCTTGTTGTGCTTCTCAATCAAAGCGTCAAACTCCTTCTTCAAGCGAGCGAACTTGGGCGACCACTCATCCAACGAAGTCTGCCGCATTGCCAAGTTCCCGTCCGCTGATGGAAAAGTCAAGTGGTAAAGGCTTGGGTCAGTGGTCGGCTTGGCGGCTTCAGGCTGATACTCTTTCAGGGTGAAACCATGGAGGCACAGAAGCTTCTGCCTCACCAGCCGCTCCATGCCTCGATGGACGACCCCAGAAAGCCACGCTGCATTCTTCACGCGGATGTCAGAATCCTGATCACCACGAGCCCAGCAGCAGGTCACCACCATCTCCTGCGGTTCTTTTGGCCTTGCACGAGCTGAACCTTGGACAGCGGACAGAAGGACAGAGTCATCATATGGCAGCAAGTCCACGAACACCGCCCCATGCTGCTGAGTAAGGTTCATCCCCTTCCACAGCGTCTCTTTGAGTTTGTCCATGAGGTCAAGACCAGCGATGTGCTGCTTGTGCAGCTGTGCCTTTGCCAAATTTTCTACAGAAATGGCAGTCTGACCTTGAACTGGCACCACATACTCGTTGTTGGGCTTCATTTTGATGCCAGTCACCGCCCTGCGGTGCCAGAGCAGGCTGCCTTGGAACAAACTCACAAGATCACCAGTCTCGGCGTTGACATGGTCACTCAAGCACATGAGGAACGGGTGCACACAAGACCTCGTGCGCGAGTTGATGCTGTCTGCACTGAACACGAACTGTCCACGGCGCACTTTGAGGCCATATGCATCCTGTCTCATAAAGGATTCTGCCTCATCTTGCACTTTCTGAATCTCAACCTCGTCATACGTGTGCCCATGACCAGCCACATTCGGGGCAATGACGATGCCAACTGTTCTCTCTGGGCAGTGGGCGCATGCATCAGCGACCAGCCGAGTTGCTTCTTTCAATGCTCGCATGGCACTGGAGCCAGGGGCAGTCAAATTGACAATGTAGACAGTGAACAGGCTGACAGTGGACAGGACTTGCTTTTCACTCCAAGCACTAGCGCAAGTGCTTACGAAGGGTGCCACACTGTCACCAGTCGCAAGGTACTTGACAGGGAACTGGACATCAGCCTGGGCCTCAATGGCGTCTGCCAACTGCTTGTCCTGAGAACGGAGGAAGTCCACCTTGCCAACTCTCTGGGAAGAGGTGTGATCGGCCAGAGCAGAAACGTACTTAGTCCACATGGATGTGTCCTTGTCAAGCTTCGCAGTGAAGAGTCGCAAGGCTGCCTGCTGGATTGGAAGGGAATGCAAGCAACATAAATCAAGAACAACATCAACTACATGTCCGCCCATCAACCGAAAACATACATTACACTAGGCATCCAAATCACCAGCTGCAACATGCATCGAGAACACCATCAACTACAAAACCCACCTATCAGCCATAATTGTTCATCACACCCTAGATTTCAACCAAAACCTGAAAAATGCATCTGTATGAACATCAACTACAAAGCAGTGTCCAGCTGTCAACCATGATTACTCACTACACTACACCATAGCTCCAATCGGAAGCTGTAACATGCATCAACAAAAAATCATGAACCACGGCTATCAACCGTGATTGTGCATTACACCCTAGATCCCACCAACAGCCACAAGATGCATCAATAGTCACGTGAACTACAAAAGCAGGCCCCCCCCATGAAGAATGACAATACTGGATCCTGATCAAAAGTTGCACCTCCAACCATACACTGGACACAGAACCCACCCCAGAACCCCAAACTCAAAATATTGTTTAACCCAACTGCCTTCTCCTGCTCCAGCTCTGCTGCTTCCTGTGCTGCTTCCAGCTCCACATTCTCCTTGACAATGGGAGCCTCCTTTCCAAGGAACGTGTAGATGAAGCGGAAGTCTGCCAACTTCAGAGTTGGGTTCATGGCCTTGCAACGATCCACGAGCTCACGATCAAGGCCTCCACGGAGAAAGCTCTTCTCAAGCTGGTCGAAGTCAGGGGCAGACATCTCCTTCTGCAT
This sequence comes from Symbiodinium sp. CCMP2592, assembly GCA_905221615.1. Classification (NCBI taxonomy): domain Eukaryota; class Dinophyceae; order Suessiales; family Symbiodiniaceae; genus Symbiodinium; species Symbiodinium sp. CCMP2592. The sequence continues at coordinate 343,017 of CAJNDT010005874.1, read as the reverse complement.
GGCTGGCTTGAAGTGCACCCAAAGACACGCCTGCTGGTACGCAATCACAGGGTCGTTCACTCGGAAGCGACCAGCTTGGAAACGGAGGTTTGGCTTCTTTTTCATGCGCAGCGCATCCTTCAAGCTCTTGACAAACACCCCGATGAGCAGCAACAGGAAGCACTCGTTCTTCTCCGGGCCCGCCTTGAGGATCTCCTTCCAGACGCCGGCCGCCTCCGGCGGCACCTCAGAGCTGAAGGTAGAAGATCGACCGAAGAACTTCATCGGCACGGCCGATTCGGCATTCTTGTAGTTTTGCCAGTGATACTTCAGCACTTCCACGAACTTGGGCGTCTGATGTGGCAGCATGCAAATGACGCGAGCTTCAAGCTCTGAAATGTTTTGGCTTTGGACACTTGTGAGGCTGTTGTACTGTTTGATTTTCACTGGTAGCCCGTGAGCGACGTCCATCCCCGATTTTGCAAGACTTTCCGCTAGCATGGTGTAAATCTGAATCGGATCAGGGCGTGCACTTTCGCTCACCTGGAATTTCGCTGCAAGACTTCGATACCTCTGCATGTCCTCCGTGGGAGCTGGGTTGTTGGTAAACTTGACAGCAAACAGTGAACAGAGGACAGGGAACAGGGCCTGCAGCTCTTCATTGGTGAAGTCCATGACTGCCACCAGAATCATCTTGATGGCCAGGGACCTGCCATAGCCAACACTGAACTTCACAGAAAAATCTTCAATGGGGCTTCCAGCTGGAGCAGAAAACAGCACATCCAAAGGGTTCTGGACACTGTTGTAAGTGTTCTCCAGGATGCTGAATGCTATCTCCAAGATGTTCACCATGTTGGACCGCCCCTTGAGCGAACTCCCATCTTGGTGGCCAAGTTGCCAAATGAACAACCATCCCTCATTGCCAGCCTGCTGCGGCCCTGGTGGTGCTGGAACTGTATCCACCGTGGCATTGTGCACCCAAGTAGGGTCAACCAGCCTGGTTCTCTGATACAGCCCTTCCAAGCAGTTCTTCAGCAGGTCCGGCTCCGGGTACTTCGTCTGGATGAAATCAATCACATGCACGCAATCAAAGCTCTCTGGGTCCAAGGAGCCACCGACAGCTGTCAAGATGCTCTTCTTCACCTTCTCCACAACTGCCTTGGACTCGGCAGTTTCCACCCAACTTACGTGGGCCATGCTAGCCACGACAGGGACAGGGGGACAGTGAACAGTCGACAGTGAACCGTCGACAGCTGCGGAGAACAGGTCAACATCAACTTCTGACTCTGCAAGGAATGCACGAAAACACAACAGCACAATTGAACTGCTCATGAGCCATTTGTCACTCCTCTCTGTTCCGGCGGGGCAACCGATGAAACGTCGTCAGCAGCTGCCAGGAAGTGTCAGGCAAATGCTCATAGTACATGTTCCTTGTCAATGGCACTTCAGCTCGCTCTGGTGCCGCTGCAGCTAACCACTTCAGCGGGGGTGGGTCCTCATCTACCCCAGCAACGCGGCCCGCTTGGAGACGTTCACAACGTTCACGCAATAGTGGAACCTGGGCATTCAAGGGCATGGCAAATCAACATAAGCCCTCGGAAAAAATGGATTTAAGACAAAGCCAATGCATTTCAGAGCTGAGCAACAGCACGTAGAAAATCATGCGGCAGGGACTCAAGTGTGTCAGCCAAGTTCTCCAGTTTCTTGAGTAACTTCTCATTGTCGGCCCCTTCTGCGAGAATCTTGAAGTCACAGGGAACAGGCGACAGTGAACAGTCTTCCACTCTCCTTCGCGGGAGGGCCAGGACAGGAGCATGAAAAGAAGTTGCATGCATGCGTCCTTTCGTGAGAGCGAACACATCATGGTCATGCTCTTCCACACCACGCCGGCTGGGAGGCAGCTGCTCCAGTTCTCTGGGCGTCAAGTGACAGCGGCATTTGTAAACAAATGAGTGGGCCGCCAGCCTTCCAGCCCTGGAAACAAAGCAGTTGCGAAGCGTCACTTTGAGTTGCCCAAGCCAGGTGTCAAAGTCCCTGATGTGCACCACTTGCTCCACATACAGCGCCTCCCCCTTTCCAGACACAAACCCTTCCATCTTTTCCTTCAAAAGGGCCACCAACTCATCTGGCACCTCAAACCGGCAAGGACGGAGGACAGTGGACAGGATCAAGGAAAAGAAGTGATCCACATCTTCATGGGTGTGTCCCACTGTCAGAAAGTTAAAGGTGCACGTCAAAAACTTGCCCTCTGAAACCAAATGCGCGAGGAACAATGACACCAGCGAGTTTTTGTTCTGGGCCGTGGTGTTGTCCGCCTGGACGACAAGGTGTCGCGGGAATGCCCGGCCCGTCTTCTCAGCAATCTCTGCCACATTGTCCAGGCTGCGGGCAATCAACTCACAAAAAGATGCTGCCCCATGGTGCAAAGCTTCATCTGCAATGAAAACATTGGTGCACCAGCCATGACAGAGAACAGCAGACAGTATGACTCGTGGCCTCTGCAGGTTTTCCAATGAATGCGGCTTGCGTGCAAACTTGTACTGAGGCCACGCTGTCTTGACTTGATCCATGGAATCTATGATGATGGTCAGGACGTCCAACGACGCCCGTGATGCCCACCGCAGGCTCCAGTAGATGAGGCGATCATGGTATTGGGCACGAAGATGTTCACGCCAGTCTCGTGCAAGTGCCATCTTCTCCTTGGTGCTGCCCTTCTTTCCTTACTTGTGATCACAAACAACATGGGCACAAAGGAACTGAAAACTCAAAGAAAGTGCAATGCTGAGCTAAGCCTCCATGTAACTTCTCACGGAGACAGTGGCATGTGTTGCACTCTTTGTGCTGCGAAACCTTTCGGAACTTCAGCACAGACGACCACTTGTCCCACCATACTCTCCAGAATGTCGACCATGACGGCGTTTGAATTGCCTGGTTATGGCCAGCCATTCCTTGCACGGCTTCACACCAGGCCTGAAACTGCCAAAACAAAGTCATGAGCTTGCCTGGTGGCAAATGCCGGACTGGAACAGTGGACAGATCGACAGTGGACAGTGCCATGATGTTTTGAACAATGGCTGCTTCAGGTGTCCACGAGAAGATCTCTGACTCAGTGGATATTTGCCGCATGTATACAGGAGCATCGCAGTCTTGCTCACCCGTGCTTGCAGAGATATTGTCATCCACATGCTGCACTTGCAAAGTTTCAGGCAAATCCTCTGCACTTTGGTGGTAGAGCTCCAAAAAAAACATGCATGTCAAATTCCGCTGCAAGGGAGGCCTTGTAGCCACTGGCTCACAATTGTTGATTTTGCGGCGCTGATCAATTACCCCCTGCAGCTTCTTTGCCATGGCCTTGTTTCCAACACCCAGCAGGGAGCACAAACCTGGCAAACACACTTGATGCCCTGCCAAATACCAGGTTGTGCGGTGAGCCAGCTGCTCTCCATCAGAGTCATCCAGGCAATGATTCTCAGCACTGCTCTCCCATTGTGCATTCAAGAAGTGGTGCTGGGACTCATCTGACATTGAGTGCCACAATTGGCAAACCTCCAGAATCTTTGCTGGTTTGAAGACGCCATAGCAATTGCTCTTACAACTGCAAGCCCCCAGCAACACTCTGGCAATTCGCTCTGGATCCAGTGCCTTCTTCTTGTACTCTGTCATGACACGCTCCTCCTCGTCCATTGTAGCCACCAATGACAGCATGGGGACATCCAAGGAGACATGATGCCGAACAGTTTTGCCAGCTTTCTGAGTTATTGTCTTCGCATCCTGTGACACGTTAATGTCTGGCTTTTTCCAAGAAGGGGAAGAAGAGGAACAGGAAACAGTGGACAGCAAACTGTAACTGTCAGCTCCGCACTGCTTCCAGTCAGTAGTTTTCCTCTTCTTTAAAGGACCAGGCTCAGGCTCTGCCACTTCCCCCGCAGCAGGCTTCTTCCATCCCAACACAAGCTCAGCTCCTGCATGAAGCTGCTTCCAGGTTGACTTGTCATTGTAGTCGTCTTGCAATTGAACACATGGCTTCTTCCACGACATTTGCAGCAAAATTTGAGCCAAAGCTTTGCCAGCACCTGAATCAGCAGCCGGACAACAAATGACAAATGTCATTAGCAGGGCTCACAAATGACAAAAGTCATTAATTTGGCTGGCTCCTAACGTAGTACTAGGAGCCGGCGGAGCAAATGACAAAAGTCATTATAAAGTCATTATCTCCTCTCAGAGGCCGGGGCTGACTGCCTTCATATTCATTCTGGGGCCTGGCTTCTAGGGGGTGGCTAGGAGCCGGCCGCATGGGGGATTATAATGACAAGCCGGGCCCCAGAAAGTATGTGAAGGGTCGCCCACCTGGCTTGTCATTATAATCCCCCATGCGGCTGGCTTCTAGGGACTAGGTAGGGGCCGGGCCCAGATTTGGATGTGAAGGTTCTCCGGCCTGGCTGCTGGTAACCAAAACAGCCGCCAGCGGTTCTCCAGCCTGGCTGCTGATAGCCAAAAACACAGGGGTGCACATGTCTGGGTGGGTGGGGCACGAGGCCGAGCAGCAGGCAGGATGATGGCCTCAGAAGAAAAGCAAACCTAGAATGATGTGTTAGCAGGCCTCCCAAGTTTCTCTTGCCGACATGCCAGTGCAATTGCAATTTGACCCCCCAGCCTGGGTCTGCACAACACACATTTCTAGGCACACTTGCCTCTACACCCGGCCAACGGTGTATACAGAGTCCTGAAGTTGAGTTGTGTCCGTGCTTGGGAGACTCAAGCAACGCTTCCTTAAATCTCCCCAGCACAGACACCACATAACTTGCTGGGTAGGAGCTCTGCTTGGTAAAGGCAAGTTTTCGATGTCTGCAGCTCAGAAGTAGGTGTTGTCATAGTAGAAGCTATTTGTAGAAGTCGTCGTCCTAGTAGTAGTAGTAGTAGTAGTAGTAGTAGTAGTAGTAGTAGTAGTAGTAGTAGTAGTAGTAGTAGTAGCTGTTGTTGTTGTTGTTGTTGTTGTAGCAGTGTATGTCCACACACACATACCCCTTAGTTAGCCACCACTCCACAAAAATCACACTTGGGTTAGGACAGTTAATTAGGGTGTCAGTTCACGGCGGGTGCACCCAACTCCGCCTTTGGCGCCACTCCACCGAGGCAGAGCAGCAGGCAGGATGACAGCCTCACAAGAACAGCAAACCCAGAATGACGTGGGCAATAAAAAAGCTCACTGGAGTGAATTGTAGCAGGCCTCCCAACTTTCTCGTGCCGACATGCCAGTGCAATTGCAATTTGACCCCCCAGCCTGGGTCTGCACAACACACATTTCTAGGCACGCTTGCCTCTACACCCGGCCAACGGTGTATACAGAGTCCTGAAGTTGAGTTGTGTCCGCACTGTGGAAAACTGCGGCAATGCCGAAATCTCCACAGTGCGGACACCACATAACTTGCTGGGTAGGAGCTCTGCTTGGTAAAGGCAAGTTTTCGATGTCTGTATCTCAGAAGTAGAGAAGCAGTTCTGATGGAAGTTGTAGCAAGTCATAGTTGCAGTAGTAGTAGTAGTAGTAGTAGTAGTAGCAGTAGTAGTAGTAGTAGCAGCAGGAGTAGTAGTAGTAGTAGTAGTAGTAGTAGTAGTACTAGTGTTAGTAGTAGTAGTTGTTGTTGTAGTAGCAGTTGTAGTAGTCGTGGTCGTAGTAGCAGTAGCCGCAGCAGCAGCAGCAGTAGCAGAAGCAGTAGCAATTGTTGTCGTAGAAGTAGCAGTAGCAGTAGTAGTAGTAGTAGCAGTAGTAGTAGTAGTAGTAGGAGTAGTAGCCGTTGTAGTAGTCGCAGTCTATGTGCATATATATATATATACATATACATATATCCACACACATACCCCTTAAATGGCTGCCACTCCACAAAGATCCCATGGGTTAGGGTGTCAGTTGATGGAGAGTTGAAGGTTTTTGGTGCTGGGTTTTCAGTAGTAGAAGTAGGAGGGGTCCGAGGAGCAAGGACCAGGACAGGCATATATGTATCCCATGTAACCCAATTTGGCCTTCAGCACCCAACTCCACGTTTGGCACCACTCCGTCGAGGCAGAGCAGCAGGCAGGATGACAGCCTCACAAGAACAGCAAACCCAGAATGACGTGGGCAAAAAAGCTCACTGGAGTGAATTGTAGCAGGCCTCCCAACTTTCTCGTGCCGACATGCCAGTGCAATTGCAATTTGACCCCCCAGCCTGGGTCTGCACAACACACATTTCTAGGCACGCTTGCCTCTACACCCGGCCAACGGTGTATACAGAGTCCTGAAGTTGAGTTGTGTCCGCACTGTGGAAAACTGCGGCAATGCCGAAATCTCCACAGTGCGGGCACCACATAACTTGCTGGGTAGGAGCTCTGCTTGGTAAAGGCAAGTTTTCGATGTCTGTATCTCAGAAGTAGAGAAGCAGTTCTGATGGAAGTTGTAGCAAGTCATAGTTGCAGTAGTAGTAGTAGTAGTAGTAGTAGTAGTAGTAGGAGGAGGAGGAGGAGGAGGAGGAGGAAGAAGACGAGGAAATGTCCACTGCTGCTTTTGGGCGATGGGGCTCGCAAGTTTGGGGTTAATGTTTGGGTCTTGGGGTAGGGCTCTATCCAGGGTTGCAGTCCGTGATCAAGGCAAGTGCAACAGCTTTTTGCAGCAGAAAAGCGATGGAAAAGTCTTTGTGAATGGCAGCTAGTATGTCCAGAGCTCATCGTATGGATGCTTTCATACTGCAAAAACTGTCCACAGTCCCACTGTTAGTAACAGTGTGACTGTGGACAGTGAACAGTGGCTGGCATTCACACATGTTTCAGCTGTCCCCGCTTTTCAGGGATACATAGCACAGAAAACAAATGCCAGCAGCAGGGCTGGAATTCCGGGCAGCAAAGATGGCCATGCTGTGATGCATCAAAGCTGCTATTAGGGCAGCACTATACAAGTCCGTCAGTCATCATTTGGATACATTTCTCCCAGTAACATGCACTGCTGGGAGGTCTCAATCATGTATGTGACTGTGGACAGTGGACAGTGGACTGCTATTCCAGCTGACACAGAGAGCAATCACTCGTGGAAATTGGCGACCTGCTCCGGCTTCTTGGCTGGCCTGAATGCCACGCATGTGTGGCCTCATGCTCGAAGACTGACCACTGTCGGCGCCGCTCTCCTCGGAGGGCAATTCCTGCATGTTTCTGCACTGTTGCCCAATTGCCAGCATTGAGGACTTTGCGGAGCGAGCCCACACGGGCTCCCAAACACCTGTTGTTGAGGGCTGGCTGTGTTTCTCGCATTTCCAAACGGTACAGGCTCAGCAGCCGTTCCCTAGCCTCTGATAGCTCTGGTCCCTCCTCCAGCCAGAGGCTGGTTTCAGACCAATAACCGGCTTCTCTCTCAGGGCCATTGTCAGCACTGACAGCCCCTTCTCCATCACTGCTGTCCTCAGAAGACTCGGTGTCACTGCTTGAACTGGAAGCAGCGAAACACCCACTGGCCATATGCGGGCCAGCGACACGCATGGGAACCCTATCTCCATTCTCATCTGTCTGAACTTTGATCGGCCAGCGATAGCTAGGCGGAGGGTTGGAGGAGGTTTCACTGTCACTGTCAGCAGGTGTATCAGCTGGGACAGGACGACAGTGGACAGGAGGACAGTGGACAGTGCCGGGAGGTTGGTTGCCCGCCAAGGGCGGCGGCGGCCCCTTTGGCATCAGCTCCTCCTTCGTTGGCGGTCCACTCTGCACCTCATCCCTTGGTGTACGTTCCGTGGCTGCTTCAGCAGCATCCATTGCATCTTCATAGCTCCCGGCGAGCAGATCTTCCAAGCTGTCGCCGCTGCCATGAGAATCGCCCCTCAAACTAATCGTCTAATGATTCTAATGTCACCGAAAGACACAAACAGAAGTGCAAGAAAACCCTGAAGAAAATAACAGCTACAACCAGAAGATTTCCCAAACTGTCCACTGCGAGCCGTAGGGGCTTCCAAGAGGAAAAAACTTCGTCATTGTCGTCATCATCATCATCAGCAGCAGCACCATGTCTTCCATTGAAATCAGCATCTTCAACAAATCTTCGCCAGGACTGCTCCAAGGTGTCAGCCAGCGTGCCATGCGCCAACGCAAAGCCAAACCTGCCAGCCAAGCAACACACCGGATGACTTCAAGGCACTGCTCAGAAAGACTGCACAGCAGCAGAGAAGGGGACAAGTTAAAGGCACTGCTCAGAAGGCTGGCAGAAGCACCTTTTCTTTCTCTCTTTCTTTGTTCTGCAGTGCGTGTGAATGGCAGCCCTGTCGTTGTGTCCACTGCACTGCTCCAATGACGCATCAGCGACCCTTAAGGCTAGCTTATCATTTGCAGTGAGGGCTCTGGACAAGGAACAGTTGACAGTGAACAGTGGACACTGGACATGGACAGCGGCTGCCGTTCAGAAATGTCCGGGCTGTTGCCTGTCATCATCAGATAACAGCCCAGAAAGATGCCAGCAATGTAAGTGCTGGTATTCCGAGCTGTCGATTAAGAGCTGCTTCACCAGGCTCCGGCCGCTCCGGAGCGACGGGGAATCAGCTCGAATTGCGCCCTCTCCTCGGTCCAGTACCACCTCAGATGGAATGCATTGGCAAGGTTCGATGGAGCTGGACAAGTACACACTTGCAGCCTTGCTGCCCATTGCCATAGCTCCAGATCCAGCCCTTCCACGAGTTGGGCTCCCCAGTTCTTGTCCAGTGCGGCTGGGTGCGAGTGACACTCTTGTTGAAGGCCTCCAAATCAAAGGAACAACAAATAGATTTTTTTGCTATGGCCAAACACATCGAATCGTCAATGCCCCTGCCTGCCGCTTGAGCATGTCAGTAAGGGAGTCTGGGTACGTCAGGCATCGCCACATATGGAGCTTCGGGGCAGAAAACTGTGGCGTGGTCGGCGGCCTCTGCAAGAACAAGAAGTGGGCGAAATATTGATCCGCCTCCCTGGAGAACAAGCCAGAGCGAATCGTCCACGTGCTGATCTGCAGCATCTGAATCGGCACCGGCTTCACGTCATAGACGACGAAGATGCCCTGGCAGGCAGGTCACTGCGACCCGGCCTCTAATCTATTGAAAACCCTCTGGAAGCCTCCATGGTCTCGCCCATGACCTTGTAGCACTCCAGGTTGTTCGGCTCGCCCATGAGAAACACCCAGAAGAATTGGCCCAAGCTTTGCAGCCAGACGGACATTGTCTGATCCTGGAGACAAGGGGAACATCGCACAGTGGACAGTGGGCTTTGTTATCTTAGAGCTGTCCTGCAAGCTGAAGAACTGGGCAGTGTTGTTGGGCAGCTGGCCTTCCAACAGGAACTCATACACGTTGTGCTCCATCTGGCCTGCCGGGGCATATGGAGAAGGCAACCGTGTTTGGATGAAGCTGAAAGGCCTTCGTCCAGGATGTGCAACACGGTCTGGGCTGGAAGGTTGTGGGGCTCGACGACGCCGGCCAGTGCCTTTCGCCGTGCCCCGAGGTTCATGGCCCGGGCACCGAGGACGGCGGCGCCCGCCAATGAGGCCTCAGTCAGTTGGACTCTTGCCAGACAAGGGGAACATTGCACAGTGGACAGTGGCAAACACGACTGTGACTTGGATGTTTGAAGCCTTGCCTGGCGGACGTCCTGTTCGACGTGGTGCCACTCGCCAAGGGCCACGAGCATTTTTTTTGCCCCCTTCGTCGCGTCGGTGAGATGCGCGTGCCAGGGATACAGGCCAAATTCAATCCCGTGCCGACGCGGCATCAAGTACGAGATGGTTTCGTCCCTGGAACCCAGGGACTGCTCGTACACAAAGATCTGGTCGCCCATCATCTTCGCATGCCCCAACAGGGGGCCGTGCAACAGGATGCCCTGGCAAAATGGCTGCATGCATGCCGCACGACGGTCCTTGAATCCAGCCTTCGCCCCCAGCTGGAAGAATCTCAGCAGCCCGATGAGCAGCATGCGGCGGTCCTTGCCGAACAACTGACAATGGGGAACCGCACCTCTTGTCTTGGCTGAGAATACTGCACAATGCTAGCACTGCCTCATCAACGTCGCCGACCGCCTGCAGCTTGTCGATGACGTTCTGGAGGGACTCGGCGCACTCGCGGGCCTCGTTCATGTCATCTGACGTGAAGAATGGCCGGTCCTGCAGCTGAACCAACCAACGGCCAACTGCAACTTTGAACAAACGAGGCTGTCCTCCGAATTGAACCTGGACGTCACCGGGAACTGCAAGTTGGTCGGGTCGAATCCGACGAGGACCCAGATGAGATTCTCGGTGGGGTCAGCCCCGACTTCGATGCCCGGGAGCGTTCCGTTCGGGCTGTCCTCGCACATTGCCAGCTGTCGTGCCCAGGGTAGGCTGACCAGCTGACCCAGGGAGGTTTGCGACCTGCCCCGGAAGACCTGCAACATGTGGTCCAACACAGACACACACACAGACAGACAGAGTAAACTGATACGCAAAGTCTCACACAGCTGGCCTCATTCAAAGTCCTCTGGCTCTGTGTCACGATGGCCTTGCTGTCACTTCTCTTCCCTTTCCTGCTGTCCTGCTCTGCAAGGTCAACACAGTGAACAGTGGACGGGGGACTGGTGGACAGTGAACTGGATGCCGCAGCTGGTGCCAAGGAGTTGGCAGGAGAACTCGGGCACTCTAGCACCTCCTCCACCACACATCCTGGCTGTCTTGGCTCCTCTGGCTCACTGACAGATCCCTTGTCCACCTTGGGCTCCTCCTGCCCAGATTCCTCCTTGGGCTGCTTCTTCTCGCCCCCACCCACATTGGGCTGCTCCACAGTGGGCTGCTCCACTGCCCCACTCTCATCATGGGAGACCCCAGCTGCGGCAACTGCTGAATCAGATGCTTCGGGTTCCTGGTGCTTCGCCTTCGATTCCTGAGATGCATTGGCACACTTGCTGGCACGAAGTTTTGTGTGATCTAAACACTGGCGCTAGAAATTTGCATACAGGTGACATTCTTGTCAATGCTCCGCTTGACACTGGTCGCCCTCTGCTGCTCCTGCTTCTTCTTCTTCATCTCCTTCATCTCCTGGAGCTGCTTCCTGGCCTTCATCCCCTGAGTCTCCTGAGGGGCAGAAACCCTCGAAACCCTAAACCCTCAACCCCAAACCCGAGGCCAGCCTCCTTCCAGGCTTCGAACAACGGCCTCACCTGAGCACCAAGGACACTGGCTACTAGTAACTAGTAGCGATGCAAAACAAGAACTGGCAGAATTCGGAATGCTGGCGAGGCTCCTCGTAGCTCGGGCCTTGGCAACAGCGGACAGGCGACGGCGGACAGTGGACAGGGGGCGTCGCACTGGCGGAAGCCGAATCATCGGTCGACCCGGGCCCGGTCGCAGCGGACCTCTTCTTGCCCGGTCTGGCCTTTGACTTGGGCTCGGCCCCTGCCACCTTGGGAGACTTGGGCTCGGCCCCTGCCACCTTGGGAGCCTTCGTTGCCGTCTCCGATTCCATCGACCCAGAACTTGCTGGCGCCGACTCCGTCTTCTCTGTTGGCGTGGCGGGCTCTGCAGGCTCTGCAGGCTCTTTCGGCTTGGCCGAGAGCTGAAGCACGGGCTTCGGGGCCTCCTCCTCCTCCGTGTCGGCTTCTGACGTCGGCGACAAAATGGATCGCCGAAGCTTCTGCCGTGCTTCTGTCACCGTCCCGTCATCAGGGACCCCCGCAGGCACCACGGCAGGCGTAGCGTCCTTCTTGTCGCCCTGCGTCTTCTCCGCTTCTTCATAAACATCTTGGAAATTGACTTCCTGCAGCACAGGCTGGGGTCTGGGCTATTTAAAGCAGTGCATTCAATACTCAGCTCAAACAGAGAAGTTCCCTTGCCTTGCCTCAAAGCCGTCAGTCGAAATCGTGGATCCAGCCGCCGAACCCGTGTCAGCCATTGCTTCAGGCACACAACAAAATATGTACAGTCAACAAGGGACAGTGCGAACAGGGCACAGTGGTCTTGTCGAATTTAAACACCGGCGGCAAGGTAGCACTGCAAAGTTCATCTGAATCTGTGTGAACATGCAGCAAAGCAGGCAGACAGCGCAAGCTGATGCATGCATTTTGGGGGTTTAGGGATGACACTTTACCCGGCCTTGCCGTGGAGCCAATGCCGCGGCGCCGCTGCTGCAGGCGAGGACAGTGAACAGTCAACAGTGGACAGCTGAACAGTGAACAGTGGACAGCAGCTTGGCTTTCGGAACTGCCAGGGGAGCATTCATGTGATGTTGCATAGTTATTGTAGGGCTCGGGTCTGAAGGCAAATGGTTTTCACAGTGAACAGCGAACAGTGTGACATCATCCCTCCAAGTGCAACGCAACAGAAGCTCCTGGCTCAAGGCAACATTAGAGTATCCAGTAGTAGTGTTTCACCAGACCCCATCGCACCCAGAAAAAGACTAACCAGTTCACTGTCCTGCAGTTCACTGTCCACTGTGCCAGACGCAAAGGACAAGTTGCAGAAAAGAAGGTCGAAGACACAGTCCACTGTGCAAGAAGCCAAGCGCAAGCCATGGAACAAAGGTAAAAAGCTGTCGAAGACAGACCTCCAGCATTTGTTCGTTCCCAGGGAAGACCTTTTGCTGTTCCTGGCAGTGAGCCTTTACTTTGCCGGGCCACGGTATGTCATGGCATTATGGATCACGATGGTTACCTCCCATCGAATTTCTGAGGCATTGCAACTTCGAGGTTCGGATGTTTTCCTGGATGGAGGGCACATGCAAGATGCTCCTCACATCTTGTTCCAAAAGCGGGAAGACAACAAAGACTTCCAAGGAATGGGCAAACTTGGGGCTGACTGCATCGCTGCTCGTCTTGCTCCGGATGTTGTCAGCACACTCAGGGAGGGGATGGACAAAGGTGTGCAGAGATGTGTGCTGCCCCCACTTGAGCCCTTCAGGAAGTCCCACCCAGGCGTGTTTCAAGACTTTGCGCCACGCTCGTCCAAAGCCTTCTGCTGGCCCATTGGCAGCAGGTACATATTCCCAGCTCAAACCAAAAAAGCAAAGCAACCGTGGATGGCCAGGCAAACAGTGTGGAGAGCAGTGACCCATGTCGCGAAAGTGATGTTTGCACTCACCGGCCGCAGACGTTGGAATGTGAAATTCAAAGGCTCACATGTGACAGTGCATGGAGCTACTAGACACACTGCATCTGCCTTGTTGCTTGAAACCCCAGAGGGCGGTCAACGCGCCTCTGAGCATGTCATCATGGAAATCCAGCAGCGGCTCGACGTGGGAACCTTCAGGCGGCACTACTGCCATGCAAACGAGGAAGACGTGGCGGAGGCCCTTGAGCATGCATCAGTTGCAGTATGCTTTGCTATGCCGAGCGATGATCCAGAAGCAATGTCACCAAAGCAAGACCCAGAACCTATCGCGCCTCCTTCGCCAAGTGCTAGTACGACTACTACTACTACGACCGTGTCCCCTGTGCACTGTCCACTGTCTACTGTTACAAAAGGCCCCGACTCCACGGCCTCAGCCGAGATGCCAAGCTCCCAGGACACTGTGAAGTCCCACGCGAGCAGGAATGCCTGGCGACATAAGAAGCGCCAGGCAGGCAAAAAAGCTTGGGCAGCACAGTCAGGCCCATGAAGTCTCACCTCATAGGGATGGCAACTACTCGTGATTCACAACATTCACAACACCCAAACCTATTCTGAATTCCTGTGTTGAGGTGCATTGCCCCTGCATTTGGTTGGCCTAACCTGCCCCTTGCAGTTGGCTGGTCCGCAAGGGCCCCTGCAAGTTTGTGGTGGGTTGGGGCCATGCAGAGTGCTGGCGATGCAACCTGAGTTAGGCTATCCCTGCAAATGTGCCAAGCAAGCCCGCAGTCAATGCAACTGGCTACAGTACAGTGGACAATGCACAGCAAACAGTGAACAGTGAAATGGGCGCGCGAGCAGGTGGTAGTATATTGGGTTTCACAGAAAGCATTCTATCTACTCTAGGGATGCGAATCAATGAATCAGGGCACCGTTACTTCACATGAAGACATCTCTGGAACAAAACAAAGCACTCAAGTAACACGGTTATGTTTGACGCGACATGAAGTTATCCAATCATCATTCCTCGAAGCAGATCACACACAACCAAGCATTCAATGATGATGTTGTTGGCGGCCAGCACTTGTGGCTGGATTTGGCGTAGTAGCCGCCATTTTGATAGCGGTTGAAATGATTTGAATAACCTACTCAATGCAGTGACCCTTCAGCTAAAAAGCACAAAGGAAGCCCCGACACATGTAACTTCAAAGCAACAGCACACTTGCAGAGTAAGCTGGAAGCCTGAATGATCTCAATGATTACCCCTAGGGTACATTAATCGACCGCCCCGCCCCCCCCCCTCACCTGTCACACCAGGCGGTTCAATTTATGGTGTTAGTGTCGAGGGTGTTGGCAGCTGTGAAGTTGTTGCTGATGGACATGAGCATACTGGTAACAAGTGCTGATCAGGGCACAAGCTTAAGACAATGAAAGATTTCGTCCAACCCACAAAACATCTGAATCCTCCACATTGAAACATACCCCCAGAAAGCTAACCCTGAAAAGCCTATTTTCTGCACATGAAACTCTGTATTAGTAAACGTGCCCAGCCGGCCTGCAAGTCTCCAGTCACGGCTGGCAGTGCTAACAAACAGTGGACAGTAGACAGGGGACAGTGGACAGTTATTAGGTCTAAAAGGGTATCGTGCCAAGGCAGGGCAAAAGGTGGGGAAAGGCGAATTAACCGGAGGAGGCGTCGGTTAATTCGCGACCTTTTTAATTGTGGGGGAGGGATTCGGGGCTTGCGGAGGGTGAAACTGAGGGATTCTGTGAACCACTGCGAGTGACAGTGTTGGCCTGCAGGTGCTGGGGTCCTACCTCAACGAGCTCAGACTCTGTCCACTGTCCACTGTTGCCAGCAGCAGCAGTCGCGCGCGCAGTGCGCGCGCATATATCGTGTGTGCGCGCGCTATGCGCGCAGAATGCTGCACAGGCTGCTGTGAAAAAGTGCACGCGCTGTGCGCGCGCAGTGCGCACGCAGTGCGCGCGCAATGTTCACGCTGTGCGCGCGCAGTGTGCGCGCAGTGCGCGCGCAGTGTGCGCGCAGTGCGCGCGCAGTGCGCGCGCAATGTTCACGCTGTGCGCGCGCAGTGCGCGCGCAGTGCTGTGTGCGCATGCAGGCTGTCATGTGTGTGCACACTGATGTTGTAGTATTGCTACATTACTACATGTTCTACTTTTACATAAAGCAGTTGCTTTTCTGTTAATGTTTGCATTTGGGGCCTCTGGACAGAACATATGACAAGTTTCTGGAGCATGCAGTGTTCTGTGCTCAAGCTTTAGAGAGAGAATGTGGCATCAGCATCATGTTCTTCATAATCATGAACAATGTAGTGCAGAGTCTGCAAATTCAGGGCAGTAGCATTGCAGAACGGACAGCACTAG
>CAJNDT010005874.1:245000-327511 GCA_905221615.1 Symbiodinium sp. CCMP2592 | reverse complement strand
CCCTCAAGGCTCCGCACCTGCGGCGTCCTGGCGATTGTGCTCGGCGGATGCGGGAGAGGCTTTAGCAGCAACGCTGCAGTCCATTGGGCAACGCCCACAGTCGGCTGAGGATGTTCTTCAGCCACCGCTCAAGGATGCTGACATGTGTTTTATTCCTAAGCCCAACAAGCCAGCCACGAAGCCTAGCAATCTACGTCCCCTGGGCATCATACGCCCTGACGGGAAAGGCCTGGAGGGGCCTGCAGAGACAAGCTATCTCCCTACACGGCTGAATATCTTCGGGGCCTTCCTCAGTTTGCCTACCAACCCCAACGCGGTCTATCTGATGCGCTAGGCAGGGTCGTATAGGACATGTCACTCAAGTGCGCAGCAACTGCCAGGAGGCCCGGCGAACCAGACACCAGATTCACGCAGGACATACACGTCCTCAGTTGATAGGAGGCATTTGCTTTGCTTTGGACTTGTCGCAAGCCTTCGATATGGTGAACAGGTCCGACCTACTCAACACACTGCACGACGCAGGTGTCCCACAGGACCTTATTGATCTTGTCGCCTCCTTGCACGCAGGCAGCTCGTACACCTTTCGCACGCAAGGTGAAGCCGATACTGTCCAGTCCACGGCGGGCATTAAACAAGGATGCAAGCTTGCTCCCACTCTCTTCTCTATGCTCACAGGCACCATCTTTCGAGAGCTCATAGCTCTAGTAGGAGCTAAAGCTGTAGTGGACTACCTCACCGGCTACGCGGACGATCTGACAATCCACCGAGACATCCACTCGCTGGAAGATCTAGAACGCGCTCATGCATTGATAGAGCAGTTGTTGCAGTTGGTCCGCAGTCATGGCTTTGCAGTGAACAATTCCAAGTGCACAGTCATGGTAAAGCTCGAAGGCCAACAGGCGCAACGCGCCCTGTCCCAGCACACGTATTGGCGCACCGCGTCTGATGGTACTCGTCACAAGATGTGGCGGTTGGGGACATCCAAGTCTCATGAAGGCTTTCCAATGGTCACGTCTTTCAAGTACTTAGGCGTCATGCTCTCCTACTCGAATTTCGAGAAAGCCACTCTTACATTCCGGCTGCAGGAGGGCAACGCCAAACTGCAACAGGTACGTCGCTTCGTTCACAACAGACGCACTGCAGGGCCGAAATCGAGGCTTCATATCTGGCACAGCACCGTCTGGGCGACGGTGGCCTCTGGGCTAGTCGACGTCGGTCTAACTCTTGAAACGGCTCGACTTTTGCGCGCCTGGCACGCTCGCAAGATTCGTGCGGTTCTTAACAATCCGGTGCATCTCACCCACATGTCAACCTCTGACCTTTACGCTTCCTACGAGATCATAGATCCAGTTTGTAAGCTACAGGCGAGACAGGCCAATCGTGTCAAACGCTTGCATCTCCGCCAAAAGAAAACACCGGCAGGAGACGTCTCGCTGACACAGAAAGCAATGCACCAAGCGGCAGCACTCTCTGTTGGGTATACAGAGGTTCTCCAGCAGCTCTCCGAAGAAATTAAGCAACAGGAAGCCTCCCAATCGTATGCATGCCCGACATGCGCTCAGGCCTTTGACACCGAGGTCGGCCTACGCACACACCAGGCACGCCAGCACCCAGGCTCGGTCCTCAGATATGTCCCTAGAGCCTTCTCCCACACCCTTTCGGTAGGAGGGCTTCCTAAGTGTGCAGCATGCAACCGGCAATTCCCTCAGATGAAAGGCTTAAAGGACCATTTGTTATCAGGCGCCTGCTCAGACCCTGCCAAATTGAAGGAGCTCGATGAAGCGGCTCATCCCCCTTCGGATCTGCAGCAGGTCCCTCGTCTTCACCCCAGACAGCAACGACTTCATGACACATTGCAGACGCACACTGCGGTAGAACTAGGCAGGCTTGATGAATCCCAGGATCTCATGTCTTATTGCCTGATCTGCGGATTCTGGTCTCCGGACAACACCAAGCTCAAGTCTCATATCCGCCAAGCCCACAAACCGGAGTGGGCAGCTCATGGCGCGGCAGCTGCTGACAAGAGCACCAAATCCGGACTAGTCCTCATCAAGGGCATGCCCTGCCCGTGCTGTCGTAAGAAGGTCACGGACAAAAGACAACACCCTGCGCAGTGCCCTGTTTTGTTCCAAATCTCGTTTTACGAATTGGTTCATGAGCTCTCTCGCTGTCAGGGAGGACCGCTGCGACGGTACATCCCTGTTGTTAGTGCAGCGCCTCGTACTACCTCTGACTCCGATGGTAGACGAACCACCGGGGCAACGCCCCCAGCAATACAGGCAACGCCTGTGGCAGGTGCGCCCTTGCCCTCTGGCGCTTCGGGATCCGAGCACGTTACCTCTGATGCCCCCCGCCCGCTAAGCAACGTCTCCAACTACTGCTACATCAATTCTACGCTCTCGGCTCTGGTGCCGACGCGTGTTCTGCTTGAGCATGGAAGAGCTAGCTCCTCTCTTCATCACGAAGTTACTGACAAAGCCTCTGCTTCTCCTTTTACACTGACTGCCTCTTTTACTCTCCGCCACCTTACTCCCACCTGGCGTTATGATGGCCATCAACAAGACGCTTCTGAATTTCTGACGGCTTTGTTTGCCGGAATCACGGATCTTCCGATCGCCAGGCCTTGGGAAGTCAGGGATGCGAACACCACGGAAATCCTGGACGTAGGCGGGCCGCTGGCACTGTTGCCGGCTCCGCTGACTGCCGGCTCCCAGGACCTTCAAGACCTGGTAAGCCAATGGTCCGGGCAACCGGTGCGAGCTGCTTTTAGGGGACAGCAAAAGCTGATCGTCCTATCTGTAGCCCGATTTGCAGACGGTCGAAAGCTCAGCTACGCAGTCACGGGCCTAGGCCGTTTCATCGCGCTTCCCCAGTGGGCCCCTGATGGCTCTGTTCACACAGTTCAGGGCTGGGTGCAGTCATGTGTATTCCACATTGGAGATACCCCGCACAGCGGACACTATCGCTCCCTCTGGAGGAGCCAACCCGATCAACCATGGTCCAGTACGGACGACGGTCGTCCGACTGCTCCGGCCTCAGATTCTGATCTAAGGCAGGCACGACAAGGCTGTTATATGCTGTTAGTGCGACTTGGTTCATCACCGCGCACAGCGGAGGCTGGCCCTATGCCAGTCCCAGTTCTAGAGGAGTAAGCTGAGGGTTCCCCTGCGGCCAGGGGCCCCTACTTCCCCCTCGCAGGAAGGGGGCGACCTACTGGCTCTGTGGGACCGACCTGCCTACACGGTAGGGAGCAGGAACGCTGTTGTTTAGTTTTGCTGCTCAAGTTGTACAGCTGACGTAGCTCCTCGTTCATGGCCGGCAACTCTTCGCCACCGGCCAAGCCGGAAAAACGAGCACGTCGTGACCTCGAGGCTGCGGCGAAGGCTGCCGCGGCACCACCTCAAGGCGGGCGAGGCACGATCCGCGCTCTCTCGGTGCAAGAGCTCACCCGCGCCTTCTTGGCCCACGACGACGAAATTCAGAGCATTCTCCATCAGCTCTCCGTTGTTCATAAGCTCCCGGTGGAGGGACCGCTGGCCACGACGGCTCTCGACGCCATTCAGGGATGGCTGAAGGATCACAAGCCAGGCCAACCACACCCCTCTGGCTCTCCCACGGCTGCGGTTGCTGCTGCAGTGCTTCCATTCCTGAAGGACTCAACGAAGCCTGAGTCTGTCACACAACCAGCCTGGGAAGCCTTCAAGGCTGCTCTGGCTCTCATCCTCGATGATCCGGACAAGAACAACGCGATCAATCACGAGCTTGCTTTGTTTTCGGCTCGGGCCAATGCGAAAAAGACCCACCTCATCTTGGAGATCCGCCTGAAGATGCACAGCACGTTGCTCGCTCACGTCTCTACGTACAGCAAACTCATTGAGGACTTTGAAGGCGAGGCACTGGGCAAACGCCCCCAGGGCACTCTGGCTCGAAAAGCCCGTGGACTCCCAACGACCAGCTGAACTTGAGGCATCGAGGCAACGCCCCAAAGGCGAGGCAACGCCTCCAGGTTCCCGGGTTTTAGATTCGCAGCCTCTTGCACCCCACAGCTGAGAGCTGCGCGAGGGACTTGCTTTCCATCTATCAAGAAATTCACCCATGCCGCTCCTTCGCTCACACGCGTTAAAGAGAACAAAAAGGGCACACAGCTTGGCCGTGTAGTCTCTAGTTCTGCCTACTAGTGGTCTCTGCCTCCCCTTTGCCTGCTTCTCCTTCCACTACCCAGCTAACCATTGCTTGTTTTAGCCGTTGAGATCCGATCAGAGTTCCAATCCGGACTCCTTAGCTCACATAGCTAAGCCATGTCGGAGGCTCAGCATGGCATCTCCCAGGAACAGCTCTACGAGCATCTCCTGTGGGCGGCCCGTCAGGAACTCGATGGTCCGACTCATTCTCCGTCAGAGAACAAGGTTGACAAAGCGACGTCTGGCGGCACATCCTCAATGTCATCTACGTCTACCAAGCAGAACCTGGCCATCGGCAAGCGCCAATGGGCGACTGAAACATCCTCCTCTTCTACTACAACATCGCCGCCTCCCAAGCCCCCTACGCCTCCTGCATCCAAGCGGCAGATGATGTGGAAACCCAAACTGCCCAAGGCGTCCTGAGTCGTGTGGCATCGCCAACGACTTAATCGGCGAACTTCGCACCGCGAAACTAGTGCATGAAGTACTCGGCTGAAGAGCGGGTCAAATGAAGACCCTTTGCCAGCGCCTTAAATAAGCGTCTCTAGCTGCTTCAGCTAGGATCCCAGGTGTCTGGCAGCAATCGACTTGCATCGATCAGCAAAGTTTTTGGCCCGAGTCAGAGATTCTCTAACAATCTTTTGCAGCACGCTGTTCCCTGCGCGGACATGTCGCAGTCCTCGACCTCGCTCTCGGCTGAGGCTGGTAAGGCTCTGGAGAGCCTGCAGGAACATGGTTCCTCACCTCTTGTTCTCCCGGGGCATTACGTCAACCCCTCCATTCAGGTCATGTCCCTGATCACCTCCGAGCTGGGTCAGCAAATCAGCTCGGGCTACACCTGCCAGGTGTATCTTCCAGCCCAGCCCTGCTACTCCCCCTTCTCTGAGGTGCAACGCATCGATGTGACGCGTGGCCCCGCCACCTTCCCGCCCCTTTTGGAAGATCGAGAGCACTATGTGATTCGGACTGCCAAAGCAGGCTTCGGCGCGGAGGTTAATCGAGAAATTATCAGGGCGGCTCGCATGCCTGAGGTGGTGGTTCTCCAGACCATTTTGGCCTGGGATCCACAGCACCTCCGAGTGCTCATGCCTCGTCACTACCCTGTCCCGGTCTCTGCACTGACCACTCGTCATGTCTTTCGCCTCATGCAAGACATGCGCAGGGCGATCTCCCTGCTCCATGACCATGACATCATACATGCTGATGTTCGGCTAGCCAACATCATGCTCCGCACGGATCCTGCCAGCTTCGTCCTCATTGATTACGGCGGCAGCAAGGAGACCATTTGGCCGGTCCGTTATGGTTACACAGTAGCAGGCCGTGGAGGCACCCAACACCGCCCTCCAGCTGAATGCATGAACGAATGGTCGACCCCCTCGGTGCGGGTCCCTTACTTATGCGGCCGGAGCGACTTCCACCGCCTGGCCTGTACTATCCGTGAAGAAATTCTTGGCCAGATGGAAAGCGAGGCGGGGCAACGCCCACCCGCTGAGGAAGGCAACGCCTCCAGACGCAGGAAACGCGATCAGCTTCGCCCACAACTCCCTCGCGAGGCCGAGCAGGAATTGGACATGATGCTTGACACCACTACGTGGAAGGTCAAGCCCAATCCTCACAGCCTCTTCCCGCCTGGCTCGTGGCGAGACACGGCTGTCAATCCTACCATCATGCTGACGGCTCACCTGTGGACTACCGATGGCAAGTCACGCACCTGCACTACTACCTTTCGCTCGCCTGTGGAGCGCAAGGGCAACTCCAATGGGCATTTTGTGGACGAGCCGGACCAGCCCTCCTATGAGCCTGGCGCCTCTCTCACAGCACAGATCAACACTGGCTCGTGGGAACAGTCGGGCTATCTTCCCAAGATCTTCCTGGTCTGTGAGCTAAAGACTGAGGGACGTGGCACCCGATCAGTGGCTCAGCAAGTCTATCCTTGGCTGTCATACCGAAACAGGGATGGCATGCTGGAGCTAGAGCCACCGCCAGGTCCACCTCGGATGGACCCATCCTCGGTGCAGTCCCAGAGCAACGCTCCCTCATCAGGGGGCACCGCCCAAGCGCCACTTGCGCCGGGGCGCATTACATCGGACCCGCCTCCGCCTTCAACGACGCCTCCCTCCCCTATGCTAACGGGCGTTTGGGCTGAGCCACCTATGGAAGCGCCTGATGCGGAGGAGACCACCGCTGCCCCCGCAGCCTGGGGAGCTCCGGATGTTCACTTCTTCTCACCTCTTCAGGTCTTCCCGCTCGTCCACGCTCTGGAGCAACACGCCGGCACCACGGTACCTGGAGCAGATGGCCTCTCTCGCTCGGCTCTCTCCAACTCCATTCAGGATACGATGATCTTCTTGCAGGCTCTGTCGCTCTACGGAGTACCAGGAGCCGGAACCGACCCCCACTGAGCGCCAGGCCAACCCTCTCTTTTAGGGGTGTTCTATTACTGTGGTGACTTCAATCATCCTTCTCATTTCAGGCAACGCCTGCACACTGCAAGCAACGCTTGCTAGGTCCCTGCTCACACTGGACAATTTCAGCACAGCAGCTTAGCCTCTTCTTTCAGCTAGTCCTATAGCCCAGCTGGGCTCGACGGTGTATCCGGTGAGCAAGCCTAGCAAGGCCTCTCTCTTCCTTCACGCTATCTTCACGCAGCAGCCTTTCGTGCAGTATGTACAAAACAAGGCGTCTTTGCAGTGTGCTTCCGACTGCTTTACCAGTCTAGGTAGCCACGGCATCTCTGCTTCTGCCCTAGGCTCAAATAGCCGACTCCTTTTTCGCCTTGGGGTCCACCCTCTGAGAGGGCTGTGCCTCCTCATGGCGTGGACGCGCCCCTTTCCAACAGTCTGGGATGATGCAGGTCGGGAGGTACTCAATGAGGCGCCGCCCTTTCTTGCCCTTGCTGATTCCACCTTCCAGGGCCTTTTGCGACAGGGCAAGCAATGGGCCTCATACGGCTACCCCTCGCTAGGGATGGGCTACTCGGTGGTGTGTCCCGGGGCTTCCCTCGTTCGCTCCTATCCTGGGCGTCCCTATCTTAGGAGCCCTTGCTTTGGCTGCGGGGGATTCCCTCCAGTCTCGCGACTCCCTGCCAGCTCCGATCCTGGTCAATGAGGGCTTCTTGCATTTCCTGCGAGACAAGCTCGATGAGCCTGTCAAAGTAGGCCTGGTTCCCTGCGGACGCAGTGTGCCACATCCCAAGCAGACTGCTTATGACTTTGTGGAAAGGGCACGGCACGACTTCAACCTCAAGGACTACGAGTTCCCTTGGCAGATCATGGACCTGGACCAGCCTCCGGATCTGGACTTGTATGGCCAGGATCCCACTCACTTTCAGCCGTCTGCTGAGCTGCCTGCCATTGGGCGTATCATTGGCCGCGCTCTCTACTGTATGACAGTACCGAAACCACAGCGAGCTGACGGAGGCAACGCCCCCGAGACTCCGCAGGGCAACGCTCCCCAAACCCCATCTACCTCACCTTTTGCGGGTGGCCTGGGGCCAGGGGATGCGCAGCAGGCGCCGCACACTCCTCCACCCTTTCTGCCAGTTCTTCTGCGCTGCTCCTGGAACGCGACTCAGGGCATGATACATCAGGAGATGTTGGCCACCCACGCGCTCACTCGAGCCACCACTCTTAGAGAGTTGCTGATTGTGGCGGCCAGCCAAGCCAACTTCCCCATTGAAAAGACGTACCGCCTTACGGTACCGGCTGACTGTACTCCCTATGGGAGGTTCCCAATCCCGCAGCGCCTGGTCCAGACTTTCATTCATGACGAAATGGTTGGCCCTAAGGAAATGGCGGCGGACAAGTTCCGGACCTTTCGTCGCGAGTTCTTCAACGACGAAGCCTGCGCGGAAGTGATCCGTTCAGTCACTGGAGGAGCAGGGCAACGCCTTCTCTCCAAGCTCCGAAGCAACGCGCATCGCGCGGATGTCTTCAGATACGTTGAACACTGGCTCCGTGGCGGCATCTACCTCGACATCAAGACTGCCTTCCTGATCACGCCGCAGGAGCTTCACTCCTCCATCGTGGCAGAGTGGCGAGCAAAGCCACTCCTCTCCGACCTTGCCTCCCAAATTTATGGATGGGATGCTGATACCTTGCGAGCCAGCGGTCCTCCTGATTACTTCCTCACGGCCATCGGTCAGAAAAAGGACCACATTTTCCAGGGCATCCTCATGGGACGACGGCAGCACCCCCTCATGACTGCTGCACTACGTCATGCTTTTCAGCACAAATATGTGGATGCGCAGGGGGCCATCAACGAGAAGTATATGTTCTTCTGCATCGCCCTCTATGAGATCGTACGCCAGGACCTGCTCAGCGACCCGGTCCTCCACCCAACGGCGCAGGGACGCAGCTTGGCCCCTGGCTGGCACCTCACACAGACCCTAGGCCCGATCTATCTGCTGCAGGAGGTTCATGAGGATCAGTTGCGGCGAATGCAGGGCGTGCCCCCCAATGAGGGGCATGGGTTCCGCACAGCCTCCAAGCAACTCATCGCTCTTACTCGGTGCTGGGGTTGGAACAAGGGATGGAAGTCTGATCCGGCTTCCACCAAAGCCAACAACGATGCCATCCTTCGTGGACTCCCTACTGCACTCCACGCAGCACAGGAGGCTGGCAACGCCACGACCCGGCGAGGCAACGCCTCCACAACTCCGGTCCCCACTGAAGCCACCATTCAGGCACATGTGCTTGAAGCTCTCGACACCAGCCTTCTTGATCGGATTGTGCAGCTTATCGAAAAGTGGCCGCAGTTCTATGGAGAACTCACCAAGCAGCAAGTCCAGGAGCTCATCCCGCGCGGTCTTGGCATAGCCATTTCAGAGCATGGTGACACTTTGTGCTGTGTCTTCTGTGCGGGCAAATCTGGCGGGCCCTGCATGTTCCACACCTCTCAGGGCCTACTGCCGCACTTTCTGCGGACACGTGGCAGCGGTGCTACATGGCATCACGCGGGGGAAGAGGCCTATGCCAGGGCTACCACTGGGCGCTCAGGTCAGGCCGCTGCGGCGGCCTCCTCCTCAGATACCGGCAATCAACGGCCCAACGAGCCTGCCTCCCCGCCGCCATACGTCGCACCGCGACCAGCCATTCTTGATGCACCGCATCGTCATGAAGCTCCTCCTCAAGAGCCAGAAAACACTCCTCCCACAATGGAGGAACTCTGTGCCGAGAAGGACTTCTACGACTGGGTGGTGGCAGTAGCGGACCTCCAGTCACTGACGGCTCCTGAAGTAGTGGGTGTTCTTCAGCCCCAGGAGTTCACAGCGATATGGAATGCCCGACTTCAGGTCTTGACCAAGCTGCCAACCGTGCTTGCCGGCCTTAGCAGGGTTTACCAAAAACCTGAAGCTGATCGAAAAGACCTCAGCTGGCGCTCTGTGATCTCGGGTCGACTTGTTGTCCACTCCTCTGGCCACTTAACGATGGCCACGAAGGACCGTGCTGGTCAAGAGCACATTCACCCCAAGCTCACGACCTGGCTCGGGGGCCTTCAGGCTACCATTAAAAATGGGGTTCCCTACGCTCTCTTCGAGGGCGAGCGTGTGGCTACTCAGGATGAGTTTCGCCTCTTCGCGACGACCCTGCAGACCATCTATGAGGCAGCCACCAAGAAGGCGCACCAACCCTCCCACGTCAATATCATCCAGGCCACGCGTGACAGCCATCCAACCATCAAGATTACGCACGGCCAAGTCCTGGATAGCAAGCTGAACGTGATTCGCAATGTTACTGGCCAGCAGCTTCGTGGTCGCCGCGAAAAACAAGCTGAGCACCGTGAGAACAAGGAGTCCAGGAGGTCGGACCCGTATGGATCTCACGAGCCTCCGCCCGAACAACACTCCAGATCCGCCGGCTCCCAAGACTGGCAAGACTGGCGGGACTGGGAAGAAAATTCCTACAATGCCAGGAACTCTGCCTACCACGGCTATTACCGCTGAGCCATTGCATGCCAGGGCTACTTAGCCAGTCTCACCTTTTGCGGCTGCCGGGCAACGCCCCAGTTGATGCCAGGCACCGCCTGCTGACATCATTGCGCGTTGTTGGTAATAGGCAACTGTAATCTTTCTCTTCCTTTCTGCTCAGCACCTATGCAATACAGGCAACGCCTGCACTGATGTCAGGCAACGTCCTGCTTACAAACCGGGCGTCCTTTGACGAAGCGCTCAGAGATGCGTCAAGCAGCACCGCCTCCGCTAGCGATGCTAGTCTCCTTGAGCGGAATACACACTTTCTTTCAGTCATTCTGCTCTTGCCGCACGAGCCAGGGACCACTCTCTCTCACTCTTTCTAGGGCATGTGGCTCCAGCAGCAAACATAGCCAGGAAGCTCCCAACATCATGTTCCAAACGCGAGACTTTCCGCCGGACCTGTACGCCGTGGCCCTGGAGGAGTACCTCTTGTTACAGGCCATGCATGCCCTGGCCGCTCGACCGCCACGCTTGTCGCTTCCGGCCGAAGCGGGGATGCTATCCTACAACGATCTGCTGCACCTGGCAATTCAGACCTTTGGGCATGAACGGATGCAGGAGTTGTCCTACTACCTTGCACGCCTGCAACCCTGTCTCCCTCGCAGCCTTGACACTCATATGCCCTTTCCGTACGGTGAGTTGGATGAGCGGACCCCAAGCGCTGAAATTCTGTCGTGGCATTTGCTACAAGACGCTCAGTCACCGCTCTGGAATGCTGTGCGCACAGCAGTTCGAGCTTTGACGTGGCGCCCAGGTCGCCAACGCTTCTCTGATGGCAGCGCCAACAATGTCACCTTCGGCGCTTTTGCACGAGGACCTATTGGACTTTGCGCAGACACGGTTCGGCATGGATCCTTCTGTCGACTGCTTAACAGACTGATTGAGCACATCTGCCCGGAGCATAAATGGACTACCTTCTCCTTGAACCTCAACGTCCGTACTCCACCTCATCGAGATCAGTCCAACTCCAAGACGGGCACGTTGCTGCTTAGTCTCTCCCACCACGATGAAGGCTCAGTCTGGGTGGAATCCTGGCAAGGCACCGACTACGAAGAAACTGACTATGGTCTGCTGAGTGGCCGCCCATTTAGCCTAGCCTTTCAGGCACTCATTTTCCCAGCTCACAACCATGTTCACTGTACTCAACTCGCGGTTGGAGTCTGACAGATCGTATCACGCTGGCTGCATACAGCATTTCTGACCCTGGCCGGTTGTCGAGTGCGCATAAAGCCACTCTTGTTGATCTCGGTTTTCATCTCCCTTAGGTCTGACAGATCTCTTGAGCCCTCAGGCGACGTAGCTTCAGCTAGTTACGTCGGGCAACGCTCGCAGCTCGCATGCAGGCAACGCCTGATACGTCCACGAAATTTAATCTTTCATTGGCCTTTCATGGCACGGAGCTTCAGCTCCCGGGGGTGCCGTGACTTTGCCGATGCACTCTGCTCTTAGCCAAAAAAAAAGAAGAGCTGCCTCAGTCAACAGCATATTCGCATCACGGGCCTGCTCGTTGCTCACTATGTGTGGGCACGCCCAACTGCCACATTGAGGCAGTTACGCCATGCTAGATCGGGTTGGACACAGTCTCTCTCCATGAGCCTACGCCGAGGCGTGGGCAGCTTCTACCACATCCATTAGTTGGCCACGGACATAATATCACTTTGCGACCTTACGGCCCACCGCCTCTGATTGTGAGTGACCATGAGTGGGACGCCACGAAACAGGCACTCCGAGTGACGGCCCTTGGGTACGGCTCATCAATCATTGGTTCGTGGACATGGGACGCCATAGTCCACACTGAGGGTGACGGAGGGTTTCTCACCCAACTGAGTGACAAGTGACGGCCTCTGAGGTAGCTTGTAGCTTTAAGTTTTGTCTACTGCTGACTGCCAGTCTCAAGACTCCAGGCCCAGGCTCTCTTTACTATGCTCTCAGCTCTTTGCTCAGGTGCAAAGGCAGTTTCACACGCCCGCAATGAGCAGAGCCCGCTCGCTCAGCGTCTAATAATTGTTGTTGTTGTTGTTGTTGTTGTTGTTGTTGTTGCTGCTGCTGCTGCTGCTGCTGCTGTTGTTGTTGTTGTTGTTGTTGTTTGGGGGGTCAAACAGCATGACGGGGCTCCTGTTTTTGTCTCTACCTAATGTACAGACAAAAAGCAGATATATGGTGCAGCGCTGCTAGGCCCCCCCCTCCCCCCCCCCAACCCCATGGTATCCCGTTCCCCCCTGTGGTTCCCGGCTCTCTGTGGTGTGGGTTGCCCCCTGCCCCTCCCCCCTGTGGTTGCGTGGGCGTCCGTCCAGTTGCTAAGGGTTTGGAGCTTAGGATGTGATACAATTCACTGAACTTCGACCTGCCCTGAACTCCAAAGGCAATATAGTGTTGAATGCTATGGTGATGATGACGAAGATGGTGGTCGTGATCCCCATCCGCACTTTCGTCCAGTCCCTTGCTCAAGAGTCCCGAATGAATCAAACAAACATGACTTTGAACGAACCCAACCGAAACTTGGCTTGGCATGACAACGGTCGTTACAGTTTTCGCAAGAATATCACACGACAAGCACGATTTTCAACTAAATAAAGCAATGAACATGCGGTGGCGAAGCCCAGAGCAACATAAGAGCGGAGGTGCGACCAACAGTCACACTGGGAATAGCACATCAACGTCATTGTCCACAACATCATCGCCATCAGTGGAGGGGAAGGGAAGGGGGCCTGGGGTTCCCTGTGTTGTTTCCTATCCTTCCCCACCCCGCCCCTGTGGTTCCCTGTCTTGTGGTTCCATGTATTGTGGGTTATCCTCCCCCCCTCGTTAGCTAAGGCGAAAGGCCTGGCTTGAGGGGGGCATACCGTGGAGAACGTCAAACGGTTACGCGGATGACGTGTGAGTGTTTGCTAGGACGAGAGGCCTGGCTTGAGGAGGGATGGGGGGGGGGAGGGTCACACCATGGGGGGTGGGTGGGGGGGGGGGGGGGTGTGCGGCTTAAACCGGGGTTATTTGGAAGCTGTCTCTTGTATATTAGAGAGGAAATTATGCTCTGGATCCCTCGTAGAAACACAAGAGGCAGCTTCCAAATAAACCTGGTTTGGGTTTCCAGGACGGGTTCCCGGCCCCAATTAAATAACTTAAATTATATAATTCCTGGGGAGGGGGGGTCTGGGGGGGGTCCGGGGCCGGGAATTAACTAGTTCACATAATTTAAATTTAAATATTGGGGGAGGCTTCCGGATTCAAATTATTTAAATTGTTTAATTCCCGAGGCCCCGGATTCCCCCCAGACCCCCTCCCCAGGATTTAAACTATTTAATTGGGGTCGGGAACTAAATTAATAACGTAAATAATTTAAATCCTGGGGAGGGGGTCTGGGGGGGTCCGGGGCCGACCCCCCCCAGACCCCCTCCCCAGGAATTAAATCATTTAAATTATTAAATTGGGGCAGGGAATTAAATAATTTAAATAATTTAACTGATTTATAAATCCTGGGGAGGGGGTATGGGGGGGGGTCCGGGGCCGACCCCCCCCCCCAGACCCCCTCCCCAAGAATTAAGTTATTTAAATTATTTAGATTAATAAATTGGGGCCGGGAATTAAATAACTTTAAAAAATTTAAATACTGGGAAGGGGGTCTGGGGGGGATCCGGGGCCTCGGGAATTAATTATTTTAAATAATGTACATCCGCAACCCTCCCCCAATATTTAAATTATTTACATTATTTAATTCCCGAGGCCCCGGAACCCAACCTCTTCTAGACAGAACTCTCTTCTCCTACCGAGAGTGGTTTGGAGTGAGTTCTCTTCTTGTTTCGGAGGATGAGGTAGAGGACTTCCCATTTCTCTTTGAAGGTCGCGGGGAGGACCAGTCTTTTCTTTTTGATGGTCTGGGAAGCTCTTTGCTTTCTTGAGCGTAAGCTCTCTTACTTCTTCTGAGAAGCATGAAGAGATGCCGACTGAGGGTAAACGGAGCCTTCTTCTTTCTCGTGCAGTTGGAGGGGCCTGTCTGCCATGTTAAGATGGGGCCCTCTTTTTTCTCATTACATTGGAGGAAGCTCTCTTTTGGTCGAGGATGCAGTAGAGAACTTAGACGTTGTTTTCGAAGACTGAAGGCGCTCTGTCCACATTTACAAGGAGCGAGCTCTCTTCAGTCTTCTTTTCATTAAGATGAAGACTTACCAACAGGTAACGGGGCTCTCTTCTAGAAAGAACCCTCTTCTCTTACCAAGAGTGGTTTGGAGTGAGTTCTCTTCTTGTTTCAGAGGATGAGGTAAAGGAATTTTCATTTCATTTTGAAGGTCGCGGGGAGCACCAATCTTTTCTTTGTGAAGGTCTGGGAAGCTCTTTGCTTTCTTGAGCGTAAGCTCTCTTCCTTCTTCTGAGAAGCATGAAGAGATGCCGACTGAGGGTAAACGGAGCCTTCTTCTTTCTCGTGCAGTTGGAGGGGCCTGTCTGCCATGTTAAGATGGGGCCCTCTTCTTTCTGATTACATTGGAGGAAGCTCTCTTTTTGTCGAGGATGCGGTAGAGAACTTAGACGTTGGTTTCGAAGACTGAAGGCGCTCTGTCCATATTTACTAGGAGCGACCTCTCTTCAGTCTCCTTTTCATTAACTTGTTTCAGAGGATGAGGTAGAGGAGTTCTCATTTCTCTTTGAAGGCCCTCTTCTTTCTCATTACATTGGAGGAAGCCCTCTTTTCGTCGAGGATGAGGTAGAGAACTTAGACGTTGTTTTTTTTTCAGCTTCGAGCCGTTCAGTGAGTCGGCAACTGAAGGCTCCTGTAGGTCAAAGGGGCCCCAGATTGCGTCACATGAACGCAAAATCTCAAGAGGCACGTTGGCAACTTGAGGTAAAGGCACAAAGAATACGGCAAGTACTCGCAGACGTTGTTTTCGAAGACTGAAGGCGCTCTGTCCACATTTACAAGGAGCGAGCTCTCTTCAGTCTTCTTTTCATTAAGATGAAGACTTACCAACAGGTAACGGGGCTCTCTTCTAGAAAGAACTCTCTTCTCTTACCAAGAGTGGCTTGGAGTGAGTTCTCTTCTTGTTTCAGAGGATGAGGTAAAGGAATTTTCATTTCATTTTGACGGTCGCGGGGAGCACCAATCTTTTCTTTGTGAAGGTCTGGGAAGCTCTATGCTTTCTTGAGCGTAAGCTCTCTTCCTTCTTCTGAGAAGCAAGAAGAGATGCCGACTGAGGGTAAACGGAGCCTTCTTCTTTCTCGTGCAGTTGGAGGGGCTTGTCTGCCATGTTAAGATGGGGCCCTCTTCTTTCTCATTACATTGGAGGAAGCTCTCTTTTTGTCGAGGATGCGGTAGAGAACTTAGACGTTGTTGTCGAAGACTGCGGGCGCTCTGTCCATATTTACCAGGAGCGAGCTCTCTTCAGTCTTCTTTTCATTAAGATGAAAACATACCAACAGGTAAAGGGGGCTCTCTTCTAGAAAGAACTCTCTTCTCTTACCAAGAGTGGCTTGGAGTGAGTTCTCTTCTTGTTTCAGAGGATGAGGTAGAGGAATTTTCATTTCTTTTTGAAGGTCGCGGGGAGGACCAATCTTTTCTTTGTGAAGGTCTGGGAAGCTCTATGCTTTCAAGCTCTCTTCCTTCTTCTGAAAAGGAAGAAGAGATGCCGACTGAGGGTAAACGGAGCATTCTTCTTTCTCGTGAAGTTGGAGGGGCGTGTCTGCCATGTTAAGATGGGGCCCTCTTGTTTCCCATTACATTTTTCCCACCCGCCCAGCTGACAATGTCGCACCGCAGGGAGCTCGTTCGAAAGCCTAGATAAAACTAACGTAGTGGTCGTACGCAAGCCCTGAGTCAAGTGAGAAGGCCAGGCAACAACTTGCAACACAAACAAAGTGGGGGCCATAGCTACACCACACCCTCTCACTTCAGTCGAGCTCGCCTCGCTGCCTTGACGAGAACCAGCCCGCACTTGCTCTAGAGAAACACCCGTCAGAAATACAGGCAAGTGGTGCTCATCCTGGCTTGGAGTATACTCCGCTATGCACAACTACGCCTAGTGCAGGCCCCAAGTCCTCAACAGATCCGCACTGTAACAAGCCAACACCAAGTGAGTGGTGGGATCAGTTGAGAAGTCGTGCCCGCTCACGTACTCACCGGCTACAGCTAGTTCACGTATTAGCCCACAACCCTATATGAACAAGGACGGAACTTCAGCTGCAGTCAGAGAGATCTGATCTGTACACCATTGAAAAACTGCACTACCAATGAGATCTATGACACGCATGCAAAAGAACCACTATAGGCCAAAGGTTACTTCAAATTTTAAATTGCATTCCCATTACATTGGAGGAAGCCCTCTTTTGTCGAGGATGCGGTATTTTCGAAGAATGAAGGAGCTCTGTCCGTATTTCCTAGAAGCAAACCCTTCTTCTTAAGATTAAGATGAAGATTTACCAACAGGTAATTGAGGTTTTTTCTAGAAAGAACTCTTTTCTCTTACCAAGAGTGGCTTGGAGTGAGCTCTCTTCTTGTTTCAGAGGATGAGGTAGAGGACTTCCCATTTCTCTTTGAAGGTCGCGGGGAGGACCGGTCTTTTCTTTCTGAAGGTCTGGGAAGCTCTATGCTTTCTTGAGCGTAAGCTCTCTTCCTTCTTCAGAAGAAGTAAACGGAGCCCTCTTCTTTCTCGTGAAGTTGGAAGGGCCTGTCTGCCATGTTAAGATGGGGCCCTCTTCTTTCCCATTACATTGGAGGAAGCTCTCTTTTCGTCGAAGATGCGGTAGCGAACTTAGACGTTGTTTTCGAAGACTGAGGGCGCTCTGTTCATAGTTCCTAGGAGCGACTTCTCTTCAGTCTTCTTTTCATTGAGATGAAGACTTACCAACAGGCAAATTAGGTCTCTTCTAGAAAGAAGTCTCTTCTCTTACCAAAAGTGGCTTGGAGTGAGTGTCTTGCTCCGAGACAAGAAAACACACGATATTGTGCTGCTATGTGCTTGTGCGTGAGTGCTGACTTGGCCTTGCGCTGCCGGATATTTGTTTGTGTTCGCTTGATCTCCGATCCAGATCTTGTGGCACAAACCTGACATTGACAGAATGTTGCTCCAATACGGGTACACTAGCTGGTTGGTATCAGCTAGCCGGCCTTGGTGAGAGAGTGTATGACTATACCAAAACCCGAGTGCCAGCTTCCAAATAGATTCGGTTTAAGCCACCTACGGGGGGGGGGGGGCCTGCGACGCGGCGACGCGGCACCATATGTGGGTTGACGGGGCTGCAGTTTGTTTGTACCTTGCTCTTGCTGTTGCTGTTGGTACAGACAAAAACAGCAGCCCGTACTTGTTGTTAATTAGAAGCAATTGGGAATGCTTCCGGCGACCGC
Organism: Symbiodinium sp. CCMP2592; assembly: GCA_905221615.1. NCBI lineage: Eukaryota > Dinophyceae > Suessiales > Symbiodiniaceae > Symbiodinium > Symbiodinium sp. CCMP2592. Next base: position 310,026 of record CAJNDT010005874.1, on the reverse strand, counting down.
ATAGGGTGCCTGTAGAGTTTTGGGAAGTGCAAGCCATGGTTTACACAGCAACTGCCGCATGATAGAAATGAGGTGTAGGCTGGGTGGTTGTTGTAGAAGGGGGGGCGTCAAAACAACAGACGGGGCTCCAGTTTTTGCCTCTACTACAGGGGGTCTAGACAAAGGCACCAGCGAAATCAGGACTTTGTCTCTACCCTCTGTAGTAGAGGCAAAAACTGGAGCCCCGTCTGTTGTTTTGACCCCCCCCCCTCTACAACAACCACCCACATTACACCACATTTCCACCACAGGTATCGGAATCTGCGAAATCCAGAAGGGGTTCTGAGGGGTGTTGGAAGGGCTTCTCTGGCATTTTGAGAGGTTTGCATTGGATACCCGTACACTCAACACTATAGTTACCAGTTACTATGCAGTAGTTTGCACAGGCCTCGCAAATGCATTATCTGCACAGCGGGGAACTGAAATACACACCAAATCCATTGAAAATACACACCAAAATCATTGAAATACACACCAAATCCACTGAAAATACACACCAAAATCATTGAAATACACACCAAATCCATTGAAATACACACCAAACCCACTGAAATACACACCAAATCCGCTGAAATACGCACGAAATCCACTGAAATACACACAAAATCCACTGAAATACACACCAAATCCACCCAAATCCACTGAAATACACGCGAAATCCACTGAACTACACACGAGATCCACTGAGATACACACCAAAGCCACTGAAATACACACCCAAATGCACTGAAATACGCACGACATCCACTGAAACACACGCGAAATCCATTGAAAATACACACCAAAACAGTATACATCACAGGCATCCGCAGGAACTATGTTGTTGTTGTTGGGGGGGGGGGGGGGGGGGGGGTAAAACAACATGACGGGGCTCCTGCTTTTGCCTCTACCTAATGTACAGACAAAAAGCAGATATATGGGTTGACGGGGCTGCAGTTTTTGTTTGTACCTTGTTGTTGTTGTTGTTGTTGGTGGTGGTGTTGTTGGTGGTGTTGTTGTTGGTGTTGTTGGTGTTGTTGTTGTTGATGATGTTGATGTTGGTGTTGTTGGTGTTGGTGGTGTTGTTGTTGTTGTTGTTGTTGATGATGTTGATGTTGGTGTTGTTGGTGTTGTTGCTGCTGCTGCTGCTGCTGTTGTTGTTGTAGCCGCTATGGATCACAGCAGGCTGTGTAGCTTTGCTAACAAGGCTCTGGGTACCAACGCTAGAGGCTCGCAACGTGCCCCTTCTGCGAAGCTTAAGGGACCGTCCTCTTACTGAGCCATAGCTATTCCCGGAGCCGCGTGTCGCTGTGATCTACCGGGTCCCAATTCCCGGGCCTCTGTCTGCAGTTATACAACCTTGGCAAGAGGTAAGCGGTAGGGTTCTCACCTTTCCGCGGGGTGAAGGGAGTCGGATCGAGTTCTCTCTTTCCGGCGAAACTAGCGGAAGGCGCGTCGACTGTGCCTCAGTACTTTTCTCCTGCCGATGCTTTTACATTTACAAAAGGACCTGCCGCACCAAGCCATTCAAGGGGCGGCCCCAGTCATGGGTTGGCCATCTTCTGCACCTGGGTATCCTGAAGGAAGCTTTCGAGTTGAGGCCTCGTTCCGCTCCTCTCTTCGACTTTCCAGCTACACGACAAGACACCCAGGTACAGCTCAAGGTCTCTCCTGCGCAGTTTTGCTGGCGCTCTGGTTTTGCGCTTTAACTGGTACACCTCCGCAAGAAGGACACGGATCGTCTGGTATTCTCATGCAGTCTTCTTCGAGCACTAGTTTTTCCTTCAACGGCACAGTGGACTGCCACCAGCTGCTACGAAGCCAGTGCGATCGAGAGTTCTTCGTCACGGTTGAGTGTTTTCTGCGCTTCACTTCTGTTCAGCCGCCAGCGCCTGGGAGCAAGTCAGACTCAGGACAGGCTAGGCGCAACGTGGTGACTCACAACGCGTCAGCATCCTCCCAATGCTGGCCCCGACGGGCATTCCAGGGACTCCTCTTGCTATGGGGTGCCCTTGAGGGCCTAGAGGGGCTATCCTCTCTTGAGGGGGAGGCCTCTCGGGGGCCGCCGGGCCAGACTTGTCTACAAGACAAGGCGCAGATTGGGACACTGGGGACTCAGGTTCAGCAGAGTTGGCCAACGTCTTCAGTTCCAGCACGGTGTCTACCTGGCACGGCTCCACGTCACATCTGGGTACAGTCGTTAAGCGGACGCGCTTGCTGTGCTATGGGTGTCGGGCTACGGCTACGGCCCTCCCAGGTGTGTTCGTTACTGTCCTGTTACCGACGGGGCCAGGCAGTGCTAGGAGTGACGGCCCACGTGTTTTTGCTTGACGACGAATTATCCTTACGGCCCATCGCTGGTAGTCGGGAGTTACCTAGTGTGGGACGCCACTAGACGGGAACTCTGGGAGACGGCTCTTCTGAGTACGACCCACCGGCTGCCAGTTCGTGAGTATTGGACGCAATGACTCACACTGAGGGTGACGGAGGCTACATGACGACGACTTTGTGAGTCGGGCTGTCACGTTAGGAGTTTCGGGCATCGCTCGCGTGAAAAACGGGCAACGCCTTTGTAACTGAAGTCAACTTCTTGTGGCCTATCCCCTAGAGGCTGGTGCCCAAGAGCTGTTGCTGCTGTGTACAGTCTGCAGCGCTGCTCTTCTTGACTTAGGCCCTTTCTCTTTTAACGTTTGTAGCATCGGCTCCTCTTTTTCCTTCACTGAGGATCCTATAGGGGTTGCGCGGTCTTCTCTGTTGGTTTTGTTAGGTCAGTTCGTTTTGGCTTGTTTTACGCGAGGCCTCGGGGCCTGACTTCGGTCGTAGTTCTCAGAAACGGATGAAGGAGGTACCTGCGATTCTCGCATGGGCAGTCCCCTCGCGCAAAGCGCCAGTCTGTTTCTTTTTCTTTACAAGGCCGCCGGGCGAAGACCGCGTAACCTCTATAAGAATGTCGGCAGGTCAGATTCTAAGGGAGTGGTGCTGGCTTATGGCTCACCTCGGTGGCGCTGGCTCACGGCACACTCGGGGATGGCACGCTTCCGAAGTTTCTGCTCGCCCGCAATGAGCAGAGCCCGCTCGCTCAGCGTCCAATAAAAAATTGTTGTTGTTGTTGTTGTTGTTGCTGCTGTTGTTGTTGTTGTTGTTGTTGTTGTTGTTGTTGATGATGTTGATGTTGGTGTTGTTGGTGTTGGTGGTGTTGTTGTTGTTGTTGTTGATGATGTTGATGTTGGTGTTGTTGGTGTTGTTGCTGCTGCTGCTGCTGCTGTTGTTGTTGTTGTAGCCGCTATGGATCACAGCAGGCTGTGTAGCTTTGCTAACAAGGCTCTGGGTACCAACGCTAGAGGCTCGCAACGTGCCCCTTCTGCGAAGCTTAAGTGACCGTCCTCTTACTGAGCCATAGCTATTCCCGGAGCCGCGTGTCGCTGTGATCTACCGGGTCCCAATTCCCGGGCCTTTGTCTGCAGTTATACAACCTTGGCAAGAGGTAAGCGGTAGGGTTCTCACCTTTCCGCGGGGTGAAGGGAGTCGGATCGAGTTCTCTCTTTCCGGCGAAACTAGCGGAAGGCGCGTCGACTGTGCCTCAGTACTTTTCTCCTGCCGATGCTTTTACATTTACAAAAGGACCTGCCGCACCAAGCCATTCAAGGGGCGGCCCCAGTCATGGGTTGGCCATCTTCTGCACCTGGGTATCCTGAAGGAAGCTTTCGAGTTGAGGCCTCGTTCCGCTCCTCTCTTCGACTTTCCAGCTACACGACAAGACACCCAGGTACAGCTCACGGTCTCTCCTGCGCAGTTTTGCTGGCGCTCTGGTTTTGCGCTTTAACTGGTACACCTCCGCAAGAAGGACACGGATCGTCTGGTATTCTCATGCAGTCTTCTTCGAGCACTAGTTTTTCCTTCAACGGCACAGTGGACTGCCACCAGCTGCTACGAAGCCAGTGCGATCGAGAGTTCTTCGTCACGGTTGAGTGTTTTCTGCGCTTCACTTCTGTTCAGCCGCCAGCGCCTGGGAGCAAGTCAGACAGTATCCTCCCGCTGCGTGTGAATGAAAAATGTTGTTGTTGTTGTTGTTGTTGTTGTTGTTGTTGTTGTTGTTGTTGTTGTTGTTGTTGTTGTTGTGCTCGCTTCTTGCCGCCATGGAGGGTCTGCTACTCCACTGCGGTGGGGGTGGGGGGGGTGGGGTAATTGCATACGGAAATGTCGAATCCTATGGTATTTACAGTGTTTTCTACACCTGCGGACTGCTCCTGCGTGTTGGTCTTCCGCGCGGACCCTTGCTGGAATGTGTCTATTTGCATGGGTTTTTGCTCGTCGAGAAGCGAGCAACACGGTATTTACGGTGTTTTTGCTTGTTTACAGAAGGCATTGCTTTCGGGCAGATCCAATCCTGTGGTTCTTACAGTATCATCTACAACTGTTGACTGCTCCTGCGCGTTGTATTTACTTATGTCTTGATTTTTGTGCATCAAGAGCCGAAAAGCATGGCTTTTACAAAGTATTGGCTGGTTTTCAGAAGGCAAGTTTCTTACCAGGTCATTTGAGATCCGCTGCCCTTATTTCATGCCCCGCATCGACATGTTACTTTGACAGTGTGGGGTGGGATGCTAGTCCGAAAGCTAGTCTCAACCCTAAGCCTAGTCTTCAGGACCCAAAGCCCCAAGCCCTACGTTATTGTGCTGCCACTTGAATCCTTCTGGCCCAAGTTGTTCTTAGTTTTTTGGTGGTGCTGCGGGCCTTATATAAGCCCCAAATGCCAAGATCTGACGCGCAAGCCCTCAACCTGCACGGCTCACGTCAGAAAGACCTCGACCTAAACCTTTACCTACGTCAACCCTGGAAATAGGAGATTAAAAGCAACTTTTCGCCAGCTTTTCGTTTTACACATTGTCACACCGTGCCTTCGAATTCCAGACACACTCTACTGAAAATCGACACTTTTGCCAATGCCACGAAACCCCACGCAGACCGATGAATTCCTGCTTTTTATATACGGATGTTGTCTCTTCAACCGGGTCTGGCACTTAAACCAAAATGTGCAAAATATGCCTCTTAACCCACGCCTGCCACACTTCTCCATGCATGCCAACGTGGCCACTTTTGAAACAACATTTCGAATTCACTGCACCTGCCGGTGTTTTCACTGTCACCACTTCCGCATTCATCTGTGCTCGACATCCTTCCAAACGCAATCGATATACCTTCTTCCGTGGCGGCGAAAGGCGAGGCGCGCATGCCTTCTTCTTCTTGTTGTTGTTGCTGTTGTTGTCCGCTTGTCTCTCTGCCGTTGCATTGCAAACAGAGGCTCTATAGAGTCTAGCAGCGACAGGCACCACCTGAGGCTAAAGCCCTTCAGGCCCCTCACAATAACGAACCAGCAAGCCGCCCCTCAAGCGGTGTTGGTGATTGTTGTTTGGTGTTTGTTGGCTCTTGGTTGGTGTTGGCTGTGTTTTGTTTGTTTCTTTGCTTGTTGTTGTGGTGGTGGAGATGGACAGCAATAGCAACAGCACCAACCACACAAGCGGCAACAACAACAACAAACACAACCAAGACAACCACAACCAGCCAGAACCAACAACACTCAACCACAACCAACGCCACCACCACCGCCACTGCCACCTATACCGCCACCATCACCACCACAAGACCACTACCACAACCAGGACGAACATCACCGCCACGACCGCATCACCACAATCACCACCAAGAACAAGAATAAACAAAGTTTGCAAAGAACAAAGAACAATCAACTGAATAACAATAGCAACAACAGAAACCACCACCACCACCACCACCACCACCACCACCACCACCACCACCACCACCACCACCACCACCACCACCACCACCACCACCACCACCACCACCACCACCACCACCACCACCACCACCACCACCACCACCACCACCTCCGCCAACATCCACTCCACCACCACCACCACCACCACCACCACCACCACCACCACCACAACCGCCACCGCCATTACCATGGCCACCACCACCGCCACGACGACCACCACCACCACCACCACCGCCGCCACCACCACCAGCGCCACCACAACCAACAACAACAAAAACACCAACACCAACTGGGCAACAGGCTTTTTGAGTCAAGTGTCCTTCGAATGCGCTGCCCATACGGCACTGAGGCATTCCAGAATGCAGCTTGCCTCACAGTTGGCAGAGGCTGACGACTGGACATTTCGCACCAGCTGTCGAATTGCAGTCGCCGCCCCAACCGTGTTCGGTGACCGAACCCCGAAAAACTGGAAAAACACTTCCAGCACAAGGGCTGGGGATCCAAGTCTTCCAGACACCGGCAGCAAGTAGGAAACGCCACCATTTGCGATCAAAAGACATGCGCATATACGAACATGGTAACAAGCACAGCAGAGAATGGCGCGACCAGCTGCATGCCTTTGTGGGCTGCGTGCCTCTTCATCAAGCAGACCGCTTTTGGCATTCAAGCACGCTTTCACCACGAGGAAGATGCCCATGTTCCAGCTCTCTTGGCCAAAGGATCTCACTGAACCCATACATATTTGCATGTATCATGTGCGGCCTTCGATGGTCGTTGCAGAGGCACCAGTAGCTCCTGTACTTCTTTCTCTAGACATCTCTCGATCGATCCGATCCGTACGTCTGCGCATATGCTTGAAGCCCAAGGCTTTTTGAGAGCCAAGGCCGCCTGCTGCGAATCATCACGAGCGTCACCCCGTGTTTCGTCGAAATCACCCACTCTCGACGATTCACGATGGCTGACTACGGTGGGACTGATTGCAGCGCAGAAGCCCAGCATCATTCACGCCTCCGATGAGGCCTTAGCAAAGGCACATCCTGACAAGAGCACGGTCCTCGATACTCGCACGGTAAGCTGAAAAGGCAGTGGGAACCTCCTCATGGTGCAATCATCTTCGGTCGGAATTGACACCCAGTGGCAACAGTTGTCAAAGCGCACAACTCGATGGGAGCCCGGGATGGTTCAAGATCAGCTCTGCAGCTAGCTTCCGACCACTCAACGACAAACCCAACACACCCTGCACTTATTCACCTCCCGGACTTTGAGCCGGAAGCTCCTTCGTCGATGCCGTGCGGCAGTTGAGTGGGTCAATAAGCTCAAAGTCCAGACCGAATTGTCTCTCTTCTGAGCCATCCTGAGTCGCTGCCCTCGTCGGGGGACGTCTCTCATTAAAGGGCTCAGGGCTTTCGAACACGAGAAACATTACCACTTCTTGACCCAAGAGAAAGGAAAGGCGCAGCTTTGTGCCGCCAAGAATCCAGAACGACCGTGTAACGCACGCCTGGCATGAGCAGTGGGGCACGATGGAAACAGCGCTTCTAAAAAATGTAGAACATGGGAGGCCCTGCAGACACCTCTGCCAAAGTCACCAAGCAATACATGGACTGGCGACCCATGGAAGCAGTGGTACCAGACACCTTCATGCCGGCCCGGACCTGTCTGGTCGGAGCGGAAACACAGAGTTCTTGGGCCTCGGGTGCTACTAGCTGCTGTGAAGTGAGTTGATGTGCTATCGCCGCAGGCCACACATGGAAGGTTGTAACATTGCCGCTTCTTCTGAAATGCCGAATTACAGTCTCACCCGGCGAGTCACAGGCCGAAAGTGTGTCTCCTTGCAACGAGCTGAAGCAGCTCATTGAGGCTAAATGGCCACTTGTTGCGGTTCTTCCTGTTCTTAAGGGCTTTCGGACATCAACGCGATGGGCATAGATTTGTGCCCAAAGCAATTCCAAGAAGTGGCAAGTGCACTGATCGCGCTGAAGCTCCTCATCGTCCTCTTCGGGATGCGGCATTTGCTCTTTCACAGGCTTCCTGGCAACAGGTGATAGTAGTTGGGCAATGAATCCATGATCCAAGGGGATGCCTCGCCAGAGTACACAAATGCACGCGCGCACGCTTAGCAGCCAAAGCTCTGCAGCTGTGGCATCAGTTTCGTGACAGGCACGGTCTCTTCCAAGTGCTTCTCGTGGTTGTCGCTGCAGCAGGAGTTCCTGCTGGCGACAGCGCATCATCTGCATCATTGCTTCCGTTCATGTGACAGCGGACTAGCTTGCTTCGAGCAATCGAACACATGAGCCCAAGATAGTTCGAGATCTAAGTGATTCTAAGTGTGGTCTCTCAAAATCGAACTTCTGCAGATCACGATTAACTGCCCAAGCTGGCACATCAAAACATGCAATGTGCCGCCGACAGGCAGCAGCAAGGATGGAAACGAAGAAGCGCAGCATTTGGCCATGGCTGAGGGTTGAACGTGAAACTTCACTACACCGAAGCCTGAAAGCCAGATTACAGTCTGTGTCTGGAAACTGCTCAGGAAGACTTAGCTTGATTGGCCTCTCATGACCATACCGCCATGACTTCATGCGATACTTTGGAGCATGCGATCCCACTGCTACTGGCACAGGCTGCTGCAGAGCTGGCTCCAGACTTAAAGTGGACTGCCCACGGCAGAGAGGGCAGTCAAGCAAAGGTGCACGAGGCATGGAACCCACAGGAAGCGTTAAGAAATCCAATCCGACAGCCACAACCAGCTGCACCCGACGCGACCCTTCGGCTGCTCCCTGGCCTGGCAGGAAACAGCCCCTGAGGAGCTGCGTGAGCCGATTTTGTCGGAAGGCGATGAACTTCGAATTCGACGCCCTGGCCTTCCAATTCGGTTGCGAGTAAGAACTGATTTCCCATCCCAGTCACTTAGCAATCAAGGTTCTTGGACAATCATTGCAGACAAGAAGTAGCGTCATTGGGCTTATGCTCTCGCGACTGGTTAAGGCTCTGCAAACGGTTGAAGCTCCATTCCATAGATTGCTTGGAGACAACGGAAACCAGACTCAGAAAAGCGCTGTCAACAATTTCTTGTTACAAGACTCGAACCTGTGCAACGCACCTATAGAATATAGAAGGCTGTGATCGTGCGCTGCGATAATCAGGCAGCTTGCGCGTACCCACACCAAACCACAGCAAGTGCCGAGCTGCTCTGATGCACTCCTTCAGCGCAGCCAATGAAGCATTGATCTTTGCGCCTTCCTTCCTGCAGCGCACGAAGAAGTCAGTCGATGCATGGACCAAGTCGATCGAGCTGACCCCATAAGCCTGGAATGGGCCTAAAACACTTCCCAGACAATTGAAGCCACACCGCAAGCCCCGACAAGAAGGAAATGCGACATCTAACATGAATAACCTGCCAAACTTCCTGCAAATTGGAAGCCTGCAGCCTATAGTGTACAATCAGATGCGGAAGTGCAGTATGCAATCCACTGACCCACCCTACACAGGCGAGGACCTGCAATCCCAGAGCTGTGGGTCCGCAATGTATACAGATTTGGCCTGTGCTTTAGTCCCGTCCTCCGTTCGGCGTTGTGCTCTGCGTTATCCTTAGAATCAGCATCAGAGTGAAGCAGTCAGGTAGGTTCTCATCGTGGGATATCAACATTCTGGGGTCCAATCTAAGGATCTGAAGAAGCTGCTCTTTGGCCGAAAAATCGCAACTGCTGCCGTAGCAAGATTCTGCCAAATCATGCACTGATTCTAGTTTACGGGAAGAACCTTCAAAACGGCACCTCAAGCCTTTGACCGAATCCTCCTTGCAAACTGCTTGAGGGAAGCCGGGTTCCTAGATTATCCTTTCACCTGAGTTTGTCCCGCATGCACGGATTGCATAGAAAGCGGGCCAGCGTCGATTCGATGTTCCGAGCCTGCCAGGTCCACCAAAGTCACGGAGCCCTCGGCGCCTGCTAGGGTCGCCGTGTTCTCTTCTGGTAGCTCAAAACCTAGCAAAACCTAAAGGAGACCAATCGTCGAAAGGATGCATGGGGACTGCCCTGGCAGAGCCTGTCATCTGTTGTCTTCACTTGCAGGCTTTCGGACGGGAAAGTAGGCTCGACTTGATTTGCCTGTTAATCAGAAATGCCATGGCTAGCAATGTCCGGTGACAGTCGTCTCACCTGTGCCACCTACTAATCAAGCAAACCCAACTTATGCGGCAGCCCCTCCTATAACAAGACTGACACAGCTTCCTTGAGTGCAGCGCCTGATCTTGCCCGCAAGTGCTTTGTGTGTCTCATACTGGGCGGACTACCAGACCGGAAAGTTGCCGGCCTTCTCCGCATTCCACGAAAATGCGGCAAAGCCTCGACGGATGAACTGTTGACTGAGTATTGGGCATAGGTGACAACTCTCTGAAAAAGCGACCGAGGCAGGCGCGCATGAGATCTGGAGGATTGGTCCTTGCCAACATATGCCAACGCAACATTCCAGCTACTCAACCCCGACAACCGCTCTCAAACACGCAGTAGCCAAAACCGTGAAAGCATACAGGAGGTCCTGCTTAGGCATTTAGCGACGAGTGCCTTCAAGCATGCTGAATAACACATATCATGAGTCCTGGCACAGACTCATCATGACTCATCAAACATCCGGCACCAAATCAGCGTTCGTGGCTTTGCGTGCATGCAGACTAGCTTCGTGGACTCCGGTGGCCGCCGTGGCCCGGAGCTTTCCTTCCAACACAAAACTCACCAAGATGACCGCCCAAAACAAATTGAATTCGCGACAACCTACAAACAGACAGAGTTTCAGGGCTGCAGTGATATGGGTCCAGCCGAGACAGGGAATCTGTGCGAATTTCCTGCTGCTTAGACTTCGGCTGCAAAACAACAGAAACTCTGGCAAGCGGCCTGCGAGTTCGATCAGCGTGAGGAGCTCTGCCGAGCTCACCACCTGGCGACATGAGACTCATCCACATTATGCCTGTTGTCTTCCGGGTCACTAGGGTGTCTGTACCCCAAAGTCTGGAAGCCTCTTTGCAGAAGTCCTGCAGGCGCTAGATACCTGCTCACCTCTGGCTGCTCGGAGGTTTCGCAAAGGCAAACAATCAACGCAGAGCTACCCAGCACGCAGCAGTGTAGCCCTGTACTTTGACCTTGCAACTAGAACAAACATCTGAAAGCAATAGTGGACATCTTTTTGGTTAATCAGAACAGAGCCCCTTTTCGCTCCATTTGCTCGCTCGCAAGTTGCCACCCTACTGTGGGATGCCTTTCAGTGCCAACAGACAGAAGCCAACTTCGTTTTGGGCCTGGTCCCCGGTGCAAGACCGTTCCACGGGAGGGGCCCACGATGTCAGCCAAAGCACAAGCAAAGCGTGCGAGACACAGCAACAATGCTCGAAGACACCGGGAGCTGCCATGGTCGGTCTACCCACTCAGCTTCCCAGGCTCCAAGCAAGTCCAACTTGCCGTAGCAAAATCAATTCATGTAACGCATGGATTCAGGCATGCGCAAGGCATGTAATCCAGGCATGTACAAGGCATGTCGGGTGTCATGACATGTCATGTACAATCTACAGTATGCAGGGTTTTGTGCAACTCGCTGTATGATCAGTCTGCTTGGGCCCACAGCACGTGAACCGATACTTGAATGTTGTTTTTGTCCCACTTGACTTATTGCAGGACAGATTCCCAAACAATGAAACAGCACCGTAGGAGAACATGACGAATCATGACGATATCACGAAAAGACCAGCAGAAGGTCAGGAGGAGACGGCCAAACTGCTTCCCCTCAAATTCTAGCGGGATCCATAAGGAGTAGCGAGCAGGAATACGTTTCCGTGAATACTGGCGGATCCAGCACCACGACTCTAAAACTGGCGGGATTCGTGACCACGGCTTATACTGAGGGGATTCATAAAATCTGGCTCTCTTGGACACGGTTGCACTCCGGATCCGCTGTAAGTAATGGGATGCAGGCGATTTTTTTTGCGCAGTGCAACACAGCAGGAGCCGTGTCCACGAAACTTGCACCGGACTGTTTGGGAAACAGACATCCGTGGCAATCGAAAACCATGAATCCCAAGCCACCATCCGTGGCATTGGCATGGGCTTCACACCACTACTAGAGTCACTAGAGCACCAGAATACGTATCAGTGTGCCTCTTCGTTAAGTTGACGAGCATCGACCCCGATTTGCTGTGTTTTCTAGATGGCAAAGAAGAACTACACATGTGTGCTTGCTGGCTGCGGAGGTAGCGAGAGCCCTGGGTTGATCAAACGCGAAGCATTGCGGACAAACATGGCGAGCACCACGGCGAACGATAATTCGGGTGTCTTAACCTCTTCTGCCCCCGAATTGCGACTTCGATGTCCAAGTTCCGAAAGCACGACAGTGCTGCACACGACAATGTGGCGAGGGGGGATTTGGTGCAACTCAATCCGCGAGCCCCAATGTGAGCTGATGTCAACGGGACATAATCAATTAATGTAATATGGACCTTTTCGACACGAGTATGATGCCAGTGTGGGAGCTCAAGTGTCCTGCGAAGTGGGCAGTGGGCAGTCAAGCTTGATTTCAGGTGAAAATTCTGACGGCTGAAAGCGGCCTCCGCGGGGTCAAACTACCCCGAGGCGCTGGCAAAACACGATTGCTCTGCCCTTTATCTTCTATTGGACTCCATTAATGGATCACGAGACGGCCCAATTTGAATTAAAGGAATCTGAATCTCACCGTCGTGATTCGGCACGAGGCGAGGCTTACACAGATCACGCAGGATGCTGCAAATGCTGTTGGCTATAGAACAATTCACGTGCCCACTTGACCATTCATGGACTCGTGACTGCGAGCAGGAAGCCTTCAAAGTCGACACTAAGGTTGGCTTAAGAAATCTCTCTGGTGGGCAATCGTTGCACAGCATCGGCCAAAACATCTCTATGGCCGCCATTCGGCGTCCAGGCTTGAAAAGTATCTTCCAAGGATGAACAATTGGCTGTCCTGATGCACTGGCAGATTTGCTGGGTTCGTATCCCATGAACACTGAATGCTGACAACTACCTGACTACCTCCCTCTCCCTTCGCCTGCAAGCCGCAAGGACCGAATATGGAGGCTGCATCAGCACACTTGCTCAAATCAAATGCGGAAGTTATCAGACATGACCTGCGAGCGATGGCTTCTCCTGAGGCAGTCAGGAAGTCGAAGATCGGAACAAACTCCAAAGCTTTGGCGGATTCACATGTGGCACTTCCCTGCATCTTTCCAGACCAGTCTGCATGTGGCACATTGAACAACAATCCCAATGCCGACGCGCTCAACTGCACATGTGCAGAGGCAAAACTCAGTTCACTCCTGTTGGCTGTTCACTGCAAACAAATACACCAGTTCAGGAAGTTGAAGACTTTGCGAAAACTCGGCCAAGCATCTCGTGGCGGATTGCTTTCTGCAGCTTCTTCAAGTGACCGAGAACTTCGACACGGAGGCTGTCATTCTCTCGTTTCATTTCAGCCATCATATTCTGGACCGCTTTGGTTGCCAGCCTGACAAGCGCACAATGGCTGTGCAACTGGCCCGATGGATCTATATTTTTTGTCACTCGTGCTCGACAAGTTGGATCTATATACACATCCCTTACATCAACCGTGGGAAGTGGCAAATTGGACACACTAGGTCGCATTCCACGGACAGCCCCTGACACACCAGAAGCCCACCCTGCATTCACTACACGAAACTCTTTCCCAGATCCGATCCCGCGTCTCCTGCTGACTACTGTTTCTCCAGTGCCTTCTAGTGATGCAAGACAGCATGCGCTGACAACATCGGGAGCTTTGGATGCCGTTCCCACTGATCCATGGACAATGATCCTACTGATCAGGCGGGGCAAACCATTCTGTCGCGACATGTGGCAATTTTTGAGAGTGATGCTTGAAGATCTGGGAATGAGAACCGTCGTCATCTCGTTAACTTGCTGTCTGTCTGTTCAATTTCCGTCTGGAAGTGTTTAGGGCTTCGAAGGCGGCCAAAGCCACAGCGGCGCGACAGTGTCACTCTTCTTGATCTCGCCCCGGATTTTCAGCAATCCGTGGACAAGCTCTGTTGCCTGCCAGGTCTTCCAAAACCCAGGAACGGTGATTCCGACGATGACCAACATAAAACGATATTGTGCTTGAAATGGCCTCCCCCTGGGCTAGCACCGGAGGCAAACAAGGACATGACGACAATCAAATCGTAAATAGAGATGCGACACTCACGCCGCAAATACTGGTGGCAGAAGTGCGTGGGCAAAAAGAATGCAGAAACAATGTAAACTTGTAAACTGAATCTCGGTGACTGTCATAGCTACCACCACCATATCATGGACCATGTCTAGGTCTAAACTACTCATGGCCAAAAATATGAAAAAACAACGACACATCCATCATATTGCCGATGCCTCATTCATTGTCATTGATATCATGGACCATGTCTGGGTCGAATGATGACCATACCTGACCCCAAAATCCATCCAACCCAATCATGTCTTTATGTGCCCGAATTTTCCAAGCCACAACTACCATATTGATCACCACCCTGATCATCACTGCCCCGCCCTTGTGATTGCCACCATCATCCGCAGAATGTTCATGCCACGCCCGTGTTGCGCCATAATGATGAGTTAAGTGTAGATAAACGCGATGTGAGACTGGAGCCTTTCCGCGCTGGGCTCCTTTCATAGGACCCTATATAGTTCTTGAAACTTTCGTGCAAGGGACATTGGCTTTCTGGACGTCGTTAAACATGCAGATTAGGGCCGGGGCACGGAAACCACGTCGGGTCTGGCCTTCATGGGGCAGGGGGGGCTCTTTTCACAATTTGTTTCGATGTGCCTCAAACGGGGACGTTAGCTCCATGGGTTTCCTTCACATCTTGGGCTCCCGGGTCGGACGGTGGGGTGCCTGGCAAAACCGGGGATTTGACAGTTGCCCTGCTTTTGGCCACAAGCAATCACGAAACACCAGCCATCGAGACGGCGCTTGCAAACGCACCGCTGTGCAGCATCTAACCCCCACGTCTAACTGACTTCATGCACAATTCAATCCCTTACTGTTGCTGCCAGCCAAGAATCGATGCAATATTTGTGCGCAACCCTGGTCAAAAGCCACACAAAAATTCCCCTTTGCCGGACAGGAATGACGTCGGCCTTCCAGTTGCAAAAGCACAGATTGCGCCCAGAACAAGAGAAACGAATAAACATTCAAATGCTCAGTCTCAAATAAAATCAATCAAGGGGTGTGCGTTTTAGCATCGTCGGCATTCCTTGGCGCCCCGAACGAAAACCTGTGCTTGGGCGGTTGGTTGCAAATCACATGCATCATTGGCCTTTTTTGAAGTGGGAGCAATGCTAGGGAACCGGGGGCCAAGTGCAGTGTACGACCACTGTGCAGCCCAACGACGAGAAATGGTTCGAAAAACCCTGCGCAAATACTTGTTACACGGGCACATAGCACAGCCTTGCAATATCAGGATCGTTCTCACATGTGTTCAAGTGACAACCCGTGCACTGACCTGAAGTGTGCCGCTGCCATCTGCGTCGATGATTTCGAAAAGGTGAGCACCTTGGTACATACCAGATCGAGCATGACTGGCGCATAGGACAGGAACGCTACTATCACTTGTTCTTGCTCAAGGCGTCAGGGGCGACCCGACGTGTATTCGATTTCAAAGCATTATACACTCGGAGAAAAGGTTTACGACGTGTTGGATGTAGAGACATGTAGAGAACGAAACTTGGATCTAAACGCTGGCAACCGTAAAGCCGCTCTACACCACTGGTGCACGCATCGAATGCGTAAAGCTTCTTGGGAAATCCATGCATCACTTGCATCACAGCTGAGCACCGCAAGCCCGTGAACCTTGAAGTTTGTGTGCAATGCTATTGAGGATTGGGAATCCATGCATCACAATTGCACACCAAAAGTTTGTGTACGGTACTAATTACTGCACGTTGCTCTGGCTGCTGCGCCAGAAACCTTACGGCAGCACTTCATTTCCCTTCCAGTAGCGCACTTGGACCCCGCTGCTCCCCAGATTGCGACACGCCGAAACATCATGCTATGCAAAGCTCGGCTTCGAGGCTAGAATATTGAAAGAATCAACCGGACCATATTGCTTCTATGGCAACGTCAATCTCCTATGTCGATGCTGCGGTGGTGTCACTTTACGCTTTCTCGCATATAGCACCCCTATCGCAATAACAGACATCAACATATGGAAAATAAACATGTTGGCGTATATAGCTTTTTGGAACACATGTTTACTCAACAGTACAGCAGCAGTACCTCCCGGATCTCGTCCAACCCCACTGCATGTGCAATGCTGTATTACATCACACCCTGCATGCGGCCCTTGGGGCTCGCAGGGCCCAGGGCAAATGGCAAAGATGTGCATTCCAAGATGCATTTGTGATTCTTTTTTGTCAATCATGGGCCGATCAACGACCTGTGCGCATGTGTTCTGCCAAGCTTGCAAAGTGTCAGTGCCCAATAGCTAGATGCCCACTCCACGTTGGAGACAGAAAATGCCTGCAGAGGCCTTGAAGAGCGGTGGAGCCGCATGCTTGTCACTGGCGAGGTTGGTCCCTTTCTAAGATTGTGCGTTTGGCTTAAGTTAAGATATAGATGTTACTAGGGGGTTAGGTAAGTTAGATACAAAGTTAGCATAAGTTAAAGAAAGTTAACATAAGTTAGCAAAAGTGAACTTGTGGGTTAAAAGAAACAACGATGGGGTGGCGGGGTCGTGGGTGGTGGTAGCGGGTGGTGAGGCGGTGGCCATCGCCAGCCACCACCAACCACCCACCAACCACCATCCACCACCCACACCAAAATGCGGCAAATCCATTCCCAGCAAAACTTTGCGCGCAGCTGATTAGTGCATCCATAGAAATTTTCGGCGCTGCACCATGCAGCCACCACCCACGCCACCCACGCCACCCACACCACCCACGCCACCCACGCCACCCACGCCACCCACGCCACCCACGCCACCCACGCCACCCACGCCACCCACGCCACCCACGCACCCACCACCCACCACCCACCGCCCACCACCCACCACCCGCCACCCACCCACCACCCACCACCCACCACCCACCACCCACCACCCACCCACCACCCACCCACCCACCATCCACCACCCACCACCCGCATCACCAACCACCACCCCACGCACCGGGTAGTGGGGTGGTGGGGCGGTAGGGTGTGGTGGGTTGGGGTGGGTGGTGGGGTGGGGTGGGGTGTGGTGGTGGGGTGGTGGTGGTGGTGGGGTGGGGGTGTGGGGTGTGTGGGGTGGTGGGGTGGTGGTGAGGTGGTGGGGTGGTGGGGTGGAGTGCTAGCCGGCTCCAATTCCGAGGCCTGGAAATATGAACTCTTTATGAACTTTTCAGGCCTGGAAATATGAACTTTTTATGAACTTTTCAGGCCTGGAAATATGAACTTTTTATGAACTTTTCAGGCCTGGAAATATGAACTTTTTATGAACTTTTCAAGCCTCGAAATATGAACTTTTTATGAATTTTTTGGCCTCGAAATATGAACTTTTCAGGCTTGGATTCATTGTAAATACCAATAAAACACTAAAAATATGAACTTTTTCCGGCCTGGAAATATGAACTTTTTATGAACTTTTCCGGCCTGGAAATATGAACTTTTTATGAACTTTTCGGGCCTCGAATATGAACTTTTTATGAACTTTTCAGGCCACGAAATATGAACTTTTTATGAACTTTTCAGGCCTGGAAATATGAACTTTTTCTGAACTTATCCGGCCTGGTTCCTGGCTTTATGAACTCGGGGGTGGTGCTGGCGGTGGTGGCGCGGGCGGTGGGGGTTGCTGATGGTGGTGTCGGTGGTGCTGGTGCTGCTGGTGCTGGTGGTGCTGGTGGTGCTGCTGTGGTGGTGGTGCTGGTGGTGGGGGCGGCGGCGGCGGCCGTGGTGCTGGTGCTGGTGCTGGTGCTGGTGCTAGGTGCTGGTGCTAGTGCTGGTGGGTGCTGGTGCTGGTGCTGGCACTTCCGCTAGCGCTGGGGCTGGTGCTGGTGCTGGCGATGGTGCTGGCGGAGGTTTCCCAAGCCCTACACCCCAAACCCAAGCCCCTAAACCCTGAACTCTAAACATGCGCTAGTGGTGTTCCTAACGTCCTAGACATGCTGTTGTTGTTGCTGTTGGTGGTGGTGCTGTTGTTGTCGTGGTGGTTGCTGTTGTTGCTGCTGTTGTTGTTGTGGTGGTGGCTGCGGCGGTGGTGTTGGTGTTGGTGAATGCTGTGGTGATAGTGATAGTGTTTCTACACTCCACACCGTACCCTATACCCCCTAAACCCTATAACCCTGATGCTGGTGCTGGTGCTGGTGATGGTGGTGGTCCTAAACACCTGAACCCCCTAAGCCCATAGCATCTGCTCTTATCTTTGTGGAGCACAGAAAAGAACAGCATCAGTGACAAACAACGAAAACGATGTAACACAAAACCGACATAAAACAAAAAAAGTTAGAATAAGTTAACATAAGTTAACATAAGTTAGAATAAGTTAGCTAAAAAGTTAACTTAAGTTAGTAACTTCTATTTCTTCCAACCAACCTTCTACTAACTTCCCCCAAGTTAGTAGGGACTTACTACATGGATGGCAAAGATGTAAGGGGGTTACAGCGGGGTTATAAGGGGGTTACTAACATCTATATCCTAACTTAGGCCACACGCACAATCTTAGTTCCTGGTGGCCAGCCACGTGTTGGTCCAACTGCCAATTTGGTCGTACTCCATGCTGGAAGAAGCTTTCATGCGATCTCACGACCGTCCCCGTCGCAAGCCTCAGACCGGCCCTCCGACTCCTGTGGCTGGGTGGCTGACAAAAGACACGTTTGGCGATTGTGATTCGGAGGCTTTGCCGACAAGGAGTGGCGAAAGTGCGAACAATCACTCCGCGGTTTCAGTCACAAGCTCTCGGGTCCGAAGGATCTTCGTGCAGAACATTTCGTGTCTGAAGCCACGGACACAAAACCGAAGCATGCCTGGAAGATGAAAACGAAGCAGAATCCCAATATTGGAAACTTGCCGTAGCATCCTTGGTACGACATGTCAGCATGAGCTCGCTGTGAAGTGGAAGAGCTAGGGCCTAGGGCATGCCAGAAACCATGTGCTCTCCGACGGCTTTTCGGTTCGAGGGCCTTTGGTATTAGCTAGGAGCTGGTGCGTGTGCGCACCTGGCAAAGGTGCGAGTGATCGTTCAAGCCCGTCGGTTCGTTCAAGGTAGCGGAGCTCGCCACGAGCTCAAGGATTCCTTGCCGCCGCCGATTCGTCATTCCTTCAAGAACCATCCTTCTCTAGGTTTTTTTCAGCGGACAATCTTCCTCACCGTCGCCAGCCTCGAGGAAAATCAGATCCGCCTAGCTGGTCCGAAGATTTTCACGAAGATTTCGGGCGAAGCTTGGAGGGCGACGGAACACTTGTGAGTGTGGCAGAGCCTCGATCAGCTGATGGATGGAGAAAGGTTTTGACAGCCTTGGATGTCCACTACCGCCTCTTGCCGGAGACAGACAGAGCTTACTCAGAGCGTGGATGAATGAGTTCTTGTTCCGGAAGCGAGGAGAAGGGCCAACGGCCTTTACCAAGGTTTGTTGATCTGGTTGATCTTGTAGGTTGGGATTATTCAAGGCTGCATGATGCTCACGTAGCCAGCTCAATGCAGACGTCAACGAAACGCCACGAACCCTGCGACCTACACTTTTCAGCGCGCGAACAATAAACCAGCCAATGTCCGTCGGACTACTCCTATACATGCTAGCGCTATGACTCTGGCTTCTGCCGATCATGGTTCACTTCAGGACTCATGCCTATCAGTTAATACATGTCGGCTCATGCCAGTCTTTGGGAACTCAGTCCCTGCTTCAGCCTTCAATGTTCAAACATCAGTGGACCTCAAACCTAACCACGACTGTCTGCGGAGCTAGGGAGTTCAACACTCCTCCTGCTCGAGTGTTTCCTTTAAGGATACACCGGCTCAACTTTAAATCGCAGCCTGCAGGCAGTATCTACAGAACTGCCGGCGATGGGTGTTCACACCTCGTAGCGCTTGACAACCAGGAAAGACATGCACAGCTCCAGGGGTCCTAGATGTCGTAGTAAGAACATGAAGTTCGCACGACTCAGTGTGAGACAGCCCCTACGCTCCTCGGTTTGGATAGCAACCTCTGTTCTAGCCGGTAATCCCCCAACCAACCCTTTAGTTTGCACCAGAGGCAAAGGTAAATTGGCATGGAAAGTCCAGGTGGGCGGCCGGGTCGCTGCGGCGACGGAAGGTAAGGTTAAAGATGAGGTTGGCGGCTCAGGTGACCGCCTCTCAGGTGGCGGTAGTGGTGGAGGCAACGGTGCCTCAACCTGCACATGAGCGTATCAACCTCAACATCATCTCTTCCTCGTCTCCTCCTCAAACCTTCAGTTTCACGACTTACTATGGCCCTGCGCACAGACTCCTGTCTCCTTATAACCTCCTCTCTTGATGCTCATCATCATCTGCCCTCACAGCAGCAACCCGTACCTCAGACCTCTGGCCTTGGCACCAGTTCAGGTAGCGAGAAACCACTCTCTCCATCAGGCGTAAGGTGCTCGTGGATCTCGACACCCAGGAAAGTGATCGGAACGTCACCCTCAGCCCCTTCTAGGGGGTACACTGCCATCTAGCTCGAACCCAGGCATACACCTGATCTGCATCTCCAGACTCGGCCAGCGCCGTCAGACCATCTACGTACACGATCATAAATCCCATTCGAACGCCGCTTTCGGCTTCGACCCTCCAAAGGTTGGATTCTACGGACGACTGGATCAGCCGAGCCACCCCTTGGGTGCCGACCCAGCTCGCCCGTCTCAGCACTCTGTCGCGATATGGGATCCACTATCGAAGCGACTGGCGAAGCCCATGAACCGCACGACACACCTCCCAAAAGCTCTCCTTCAACCGTTATGTTAAGCTGCTCTAGGCCCTAGGCTTTTCGGAGGCTGTAACAAGATCTTAGCCGCTGCCCTCGACCCACTTGGTATCGGAGTAAGCAAGAAGGCATTCTTTATGTCTGAAATCCATGCAGAAAGCTTTCGGTAGGCGGCCTCAACTAGGCACACCCTCAGGACCTCTGCCGGCACTCCTGAAGCGAATAGCTCCAACTCCGGATTCTTCTTCTCGGAATTTCCGCACCCACAACTCGGCATTTTCGCAGAAATCGTTTATCACCTGATCCCGGCATAACGGTAAAGATGGCCTTGGCTGGAAGAATCTGCGCACCTCCAGCGGATGCAGCCTCAATGGCATTTTGCCCCCTAAGTCTGCGTATACTTTCCATGCCCTCAGGTGCATCAACTTCATCAACTGCCGAGGGTCTCCATGCTTCAAGGTGCCTCCTAACCTCACTTGTGGCGACGTTATGCACAACCTTCAACAGAGACTTCAATCATTGAAGTAGTTCTTCCACGTTAGGAGTGAAGAAGTCTTCATCAACCCTATTGATAGCACATGGTACCTCTGGCGGCTTAGAAGCAGACCCGGGTCGGTCTATCACAGCGAACTCATTGAACACATCTCCAACACTCACAACCCTAAGTGTTGGAACCCCTATCTTAGCTGGCATGCCGACCTGTGACCTTGAAGTATCCTGCTGCAAGTATGAGTCCTCACTGCGAACTACTCTGACCGGCTGTTCCTTGTCTTGTGTCTCCTCCTGGGACCGCTAGGCCAGCTGTAACCTGTGTCAAGCCTTCATACTGGAGACCTGACCTCGCTGGTGTCACACTTGCAATGCTTGGTAGGGCTGGCGACCTGTGCTGAGGGGGAATCCACCGACTCTGCACACAAAGGTGGACGTTCCACCTCCAAACTAAGGCTAACTATTTTCACGTCAGGAATATCCTCTTCTTCATCCCACATAGCCTCCATGGCCATCGCGTAGTCAGCATAACCTTCATAGTCCTGAAACCACAGATCCCCTTGGCCTTCTTGACCTGCGGCATGCCTGGATTGCTGACGTGTGCAAAATGGGAATCCACAGACTTTGCACACAAAAATGGATGTGGGTCGGAAGGACTGGCCGATGCACCCTGAACCTCCGTGTAGGCAATCCAGCGTTCTTCATTTCTTTTTCGCTCTTCAATGACAATCCAATCATACGGATCGTCATCAGGTTGATTGGGATCTTTAACAACCAAACCAGCTACAGGCGCTCCTGGCGAGCGTAGTCCCAAGGTGCGGTTCTAAATCCAGGGCAAATGCCTTTGCTGCCTGTCGATCAACCGGACCTCTCCAGTCGTCAACGACGAAAGGTTCGGATGGTCAGGACGCACAGTTCCCGATGGATGCTCTTCCTGCGTGATGCGTCGGGCATCCTGCGGCGGTACCCGGTACTCTATCAAATCTTCTTGAAACAGAAACGCTAAGTGACTATAGCCTGCTCCACTCCAAGGGTCACCAGTCTGCGACAGGTCCATCCAACACCCCTTTCCTTCAGAACTGTTGCATGTTCGTCCGTCTCCTCTAGATTCTGCACTGGGTAATTATGACCCTTTCCTTGCGAAGGATCCCAACCAATCAGTGGCGTAACGGAATCCACTTGGTCATCTTGATCAAGGTTACAACCCGAAAGGGAGTTGGTGGTCGCTGGCAAGTTACAGTGTTGCCCGGGACCACCGCCCACAGGCTCAAGGTCGGGAAGCGATGTGCTATTGCCTGGTACGAACAAGCGCGGTCTCAGTGTTGCCTTTTCCTATCCTGTAACCAAAGTCCCTTCGCAAGGTACGGTCTTCAAAAACCTAGCTTCTTTTTCCCTCCTACCTAGCAAGGACGAAGCCCGCATTGCAGGGAGTCTTGGTTGAACTGCTGGACATGCCGTGATGTTCACAGCAAAAAGGGATCGAGTTGCAAGTGACTTATGACTTACCGCTCAAAACAATGTCACTCGCGGATACAGCTTCGGTATACCGAGTGCGATGTCTAGCCAGTTTTGTTGCAGTCGTCCTCTCGACAAAGTGCCACAACCTCCAGCCTGCGTGTGTGAATTATACCTGTCCTGCACAGTGAGGCAAAGCTGTAACGTGCAGTGTGCACTCCTCGCTCTCTTCGCAAAGTCATGCAGCAGCCCATTCCCATATACCAATTTGCACGAAGACCCCATGCAGTTGTTTGGCTTGAAAGACTACTTCCAGCAAAATGCCGAGTTCAGAGCCAACAATTTGTAAGTATGCACGCACGCAGCTGCACCGACTGTGTCAAGCACGTAGTCAATTTCCATCTCTTTGCATCCGACCCAAATTAAATCCACATGCAAGCGATAAGAGCGCTAGGGCCTGAATCCCCATCAAGCGAAGGGCATTCAGGCCAAAGCAGCTACTATGTCGAGGTTACACCCCAGTTTGCTCAAGAGAATCTTTGTTGCTCTGGATGATCGCAACCAATAGTGCCCGTCAGCCAACCTGTACGGCCTCGCAGATATGTAAATAAATCAAAACACAGTCAGTCCACGCCACCAGCTGAAAGAGAAGCGGCCAGAAGCAGCTGTGTTTCTCTGCAGATCAGGGCAGTGTTGGCTAAGCCGAGAGTATCAGCACAAATCCATTCAGAGCTAGACGTTCTCCAGCAAAACCCAGGCATATGACGGTTGGTATTGTAAGCTCCCAGTCAGTCAACGGCTCCCCACAGCAGACCCGGATGGGCTGCAGGGATGTGCAGAACCAGATAGGGCAACGACATTGCCATGGCATATAGGTGCTGGAGCACTCGTCATCACCGAATACCTGACCCTGAATGAACCACATAAGCAACAAATGGTCCATGGAAACCAAATAGTTCATGAGGCCCTGAAGCAGGTATGGGGCAAAGCAAGCCGGAGCATGTTGGCAGTGTGGGAGACGGCGAGTGGGGTGGAATCGTGATGGCAGGTGCTCTAGTTGGCGTTGGTCAGTGAGCGGACCATTTTTATAGTTTTTTTTGCGGATTTCAGCGGTGAGGGGACCAACGAACGCCATCACCCGAAGCACGGCCCATCATGAATTCGTCACCCATGTCTCTCTTTCACTCTCACTCGGTCACTTCTGTCTGGCACAGCACAGAAAGTCAGGGAGCGCAAAGGTGCGATGAAGTCAAGCTGTCCGAAGTCCAAACCCCAAAACCGAAAGCCCAATTCCAAATTTCCAAATTCCAATGCAGCTCCAAATTCCAAATTCCAATGCAGCTCAGTGGCGTATGGCAAAGAGAATTATGAATTACAAATTAAAGCGCGCAGTCGAAACTCTCAGGTTCCAGACTGCTTGCACATTGCAGCTTCGGGCAAGCTTTATGGCAAGGTCAGAACAGGTTTGCGGGTTTAAGCTTATTGCTAGGGCTCGTCGACTTCTGTAGAGGGGAAGGAATCAGCTTCAACTACCTCCCGATCACTCGTTTCCTGGCTGTTCGCAGAGGGCCCGGATCGAGTCATGTTGGGGTCGCTACTAGAGGAGCTCACGGAAAAGGTCTTGCCAATACCCCAAAAATCCTCAAGCTTAGAGTTCCGTTCAACTTGATCGGCAAGGACTGCGTGTAGGCTCTGCTGTTTGCTGGGTTCCAGAGGCGGCGTCGGTGTCGGTGTGTTGAAACGGTATTCTTCTTGCAAGACTTTCAAGGCATCAGCTGAGAATGACATGGTAGTCCAGGCTACAAGAACTAATCTACGATCCCCTGACCATGGTTGTGTTGCATGGAGTGCAGTTTTGCTGTTGAAAAGAGCTGGCTCACGAGTGCATTCAACAATTCGACCCTGAACTACCACTCCATGTGCTTGCAGTGGGTGGTCTCCCTGTGCATGCGCGATCCAAAGGTTACCTCCTGAGCTGCAGGGAGTAAGGACCTGAATGAAGGAGGAGGCGGGGTTGTTGTGAAGGTCTCGGTGTGGGCCTTTGTCTGCATTAAGGCGTAGGCTAACACTGGTGAAAGTGAAGTCGGGGAAATACGTACGGACGTATTGACCAAGGTGACCAAGGGCCTGCGCTACTTTGGGGGACTGTTGGGAAGCAATCGTAAGGGAGTCAGGTTTCCTAGGGTTCAACCCGAAGAGGAGTATGCGAGACTGCGGATTACTTCGATCCCTAGTTTTGTAGCTCTCAGGCACTGAATCCCAAATGTCAACCAAATCCGAGGCTTTCACTGGCTCCAGTCGTCCCAATTTACACAAGGCAACATGCGCAAGAGTTTCTGCAAGTGCAGCTGCAGGCTCCACTTGAAGCCTAGTCGGAAGCCTCAGAACATCTGTTTTGTCAAGTCCGAAGTGAACTGGTTCCAAGTGGAAGTCACGTGACACCGCCGCGTGTACGCTATTGTCGGGGCTTTCGGATCTGCTACGCTTCATCCCTGCTGCTACACTGAAGCTCGAACCAGTGGGGCTGGGGGGCCACATAAATGAAAGCTGATTTGCCGAGACTCATGTGTGTGGCTCACGCGGTCAGAGGTCACTACGGAGTTCAAGCAACAGGAGCGCACTGGGATTGGCAATCTTTTTCATGATGCGGGGCATCGGCTGTCAAGCTACTCATCATTCCGGCTGTGTGCTACGGTACGGTTACAGGACTCATTAAAGGTCAATTAGGAGTCCCAATGAATTACGAATATATATCATGCAAAAATTACGAATGTACAATGCAATCCAATTTAGGCAGGCAGGCAGTTGAATTAGGGTTTGCAGTTGGGATTAGGATGTACAATGCAGCAGATAAATTACACTGTGCAGATGCATGCAGAGTGTGAATTAAGGCCTCGGGACCATACAGGTCCAAGCACAGCCTGGGAAAACGACAATTAAAGTACACGATGGCCGGTATGTACAGCAGAGTTGAAGATGAACTATGAACTAGTTTGGTCGGGCAAGCAATGCTCTCAGAAGCTCCTGTGTTGAGTATCCCGAGAGCGGATCGCCTTGTACCATGTAGATAGGGCCTTGGCCATGACCCGATCGAACCAGCGGCTGCAGGTGATCTGACAGGCGAATCGGCTGCCCTGGCGGGTCTATCACCTGTGTCACCGGAGGCGCCGAGGGTGCCGGGGCCTGTGTAGGCGTTGGTACTGGTTGTACTGGTGGTGTTTCCGCTTGCGGCGGAGGCGGCGTTCTCTTAGGGAGCTTCGGAGTCCTCTCCAGGATGAGGCCAATCTGCTCATGCATCATGGTGTGGGCCTCCTGTATCTGTTGGCAGACTTCCGTGATCGCTTTGAGCTCGTCCGCGGTGATGTCGAGCTTGCCGAGCTTGTCGCTCTGGGCCCTCTCCTCGCCTTGGATGTGATGCAAGGACTCGCGTCCTTGTTTGAGCAACCCATCCAGCAGCGTCTCATGAAGGGCGAACTGCTTCTGGGTGTCCACTCCCATCACCTGCACTGCTCGGCTCAGTTGTCCCAGCCCACTCGTGAAGCCGTGGATCTCCTTGATTTTGGGAGGGACCTGTTTCTGCCACTCCTCGAACATGCTCTTTGCCTCATTGCTCGAAGAGGATGCAGAGCGTGAGCTCTCCAGAATCTTTCCAAGAGTTTCATCTTCTTGGATTCCTTGGAAGTATTGCCGTAGTTGCGAGCATTCCTTCTGGACTTCCATGATCTTGGCATCTACACACTGCAGAGCTACTTCCAGGGATGCGTTGTCTCCCTGTGAAGATCCGGGAAGAGAAGCACTCGGGATCTGATCCAGCTTTGCCTCAAGATTGCCAACCATTTGCAGGAGCCTTGTGAGCTCCAGCCCTCCTCGCCGGTTTCCCTTGCAGATACTCATAGTGACCCAGAAAAGCCAGGAAAGTATCACAATCACAGCAAAGGAAATCTCAACACGGCTCTGAAGGAAGATGGTGCCGTAGTGGATGGCCCTACTAAGAGCCTCCACGTCCAGGGGCTGTGTGCCGTTCTGCAGGTCCATGGTTTGGCCTACTCGCCGGGGCACTGTGGTTCAAAAGGGGCTGCCTGTCAGGCCTACTGTGGGGCCAAAGGAGCAAGCGGGACAATTATGCGACCGCCCTGCCCCCCCCCCACATTGCAGACTGCATTGCGGTGTGGAAGGCGCAAGACCTCAACGGAGTCAGGGCTGTCGCAAAGTGCTTGTGATTCAGTTGTCAGAGTGCAGCAATGCATCAGAACTGTCATGTCACATGTGGCGTCTAAAAGGTCAAACTGTCATATGACATGTGGTGTCTGAAAGCAAAGTCAACAAGAAACATGTCAAGGGCTGAAAAAGGTCATGGTATAGGTCAGATAGGGCTCACAGCCATTTGTGGATGTCCGGGGGGTTTTGATGGGACGTCACTAGAAAAACCTTAGTGTAGTCGACTGTACGGTAGAGAGTACGATAATGTCCGAAACGGTTAGCTTCCTTAGCAGAAAGGTCGGCTAGGGTATTGAGCGGATGGCCTGAGTGACCTTTCACATGCTTTTTGACTACTCTAATGTCCGAAACGGTTAGCTTCCTTAGCAGAAAGGTCGGCTAGGGTATTGAGCGGATGGCCTGAGTGACCTTTCACATGCTTTTTGACTACTCACCTAGCTTCTTAGTTCCCAGGGTGTGTACCCTACAATGAATCAGTCGTGTCATCTATGAACCGAATGGGGCAACCGGGCATTGAAACTCACGACGCCATGGGTCAGTGAGCAGCTGCACCAGAGGAACCTTCCGACCTCTGACCTGCCTGTGCTCGTGGTTCAACATGCAAGTACGAACCCCCTGGAACACACAACACGCGATCCAATGAGTCCCGCTTATTTCGAACATCCTTGTGGGTCTCAGCTTCGGAAGCATGCATGGCATAACCATCACTGACGACCACTCAAGGGCCGGCTCCAAGGGTAACCTTCGGGAGCCCCAAGGGGAGATATCGAAGGGAAGTTTGTCTTTGGAACATTTTGCCATGGAGGCCAGCGTGGTGTTACGAGTTTGAGCCAGCGCAGGCCTTGGGTGACTAGGTTCCTCCATGACTTCCTACGTCGACAGGTTTCTCTTGAGTTTCGAGTCTCCCCCAACCTTTCTGATTGCGTTCTATGAGAAGTCGCAGGAAGATACGCCCTTCCACACACTTCCACATCATCAATGTCCTCATCAAGGTCAACAAACATCACCCTTGACTTGCCTCCTACCCTTCGTTCGGGCACTTCATCCTGCAGTGTTGCACCTGGCACCTCAGCTGGAGGAGGCAACGGAGGCTCCTCTTCCTATAGGATAGGCAAGTTGAGACCCTCTGTTTCATTAGTCTCTATAACCTCGACTCTCACACCTTTGTCCGCTAACCAGCGTGAAAGTGCTGCGCTTGCGAACTCCGTCCCAGATCGTGGTGCACACTCTTAACAGGGTCATCCTTACTTACTCCCAGGCTCATCTGGTGGACTGCCTCTGTCACCTCCGGACATGTTTTGGTCTTCAGTGGCAAAAAGTATCGAAGCACGACTTGCTCGACTGGTGCCTTCAACTCTCATTCACCACAAGGTCTTCAAACCTTCCTCATCATACTGCAAACCCTTCACGTGGGAGTCCTTCGTTGGCAAGGCCTGCAACCTGGATATGCGGTGCCTCTTCCTGATGTCCAGGATCAGGCATGGACTCAAACAGCTCCGGAAATAACTCTTCACCTGGCTCCGAAGGCTGGTATTTCTCATTATTTGCATCATCCGGCAATTGGAACACATCCGGATCCGAAGACCTAAACAAATCCCCGGCTCCATCTAGCTTGGGCTGAGTTTCCAACATAGCCCTTGGCACCCGGAACGCACCGACCAATCCGTACCGCAGTGTGCATTTGCCTGTTATGCAGATTTCGTCACGTCCTGCTTCAGCTTGGGGCACTGGACCGAGTAAGTGGATGGAAAATGCAAAGGAGCGCTGGCGGCTTATCTTGCGATGGAAAGGTCCTAAACCCGATCCTTCTATGCACTGTTTGCAATCCCTTCTGTAAGGCGTGTGTCCATTAAGGATGTGACGCCTCCAGCCATCCAAACATTCCGAAGACATCTCCTTAACTTCGCTAATGGCTGGTGGTTCTGCCTCACCCTCAAGACTATCATTGTCGTCCCAATAAAAATTCAAGGTGTCGCTCTGGAATGGCAAGCCCTCAGGCTCCTCCTCCTCAGACGAAGAGATCACACTTTCTTGCTCGAGCGTTCGATTTAGGATCTCCTCCCATCTTGATCACACTGGGAAACCTGGGATGCCTCACGATCCGAGCTAAGAGAGGAAGCCCGAAGGCCTTCGCAATGATCCCATCCAAAAGTCTCAACCGACGGACTGCGGGATCTGCCTGACAGGGCCTCAATGACTGATCTTCGAAAGATATCAGACCATACACGGCCTTCACTGACGTGGTCAACTTCTCCCGTCAAGGCTAGGTCATCAAAAGGACCCGTGTTCATGTTGGTGGCTATCTTAGATTGGTCGTCTTTCATGGCCTTCATGTGGGCCGACCAGCAAATCCCTCCGGGACCTCATTGCTGTCATTGCTCATTAAAGCATGCTCATGCAAGTGTAAGGAATGCCTCTTCCACGCGTCACAGAAGCCAACGACCAACGAAACAGCGGCCGAAGGTTGAGGACTAGGCATGCCTCGTCTGCCTCGTCACCAACCGCAGGTGGCGAGCTGAGAACAGTCACAATCCTTCCAGTGGCTGCACCCCATTTCCCAGCCCTTCCCACCCTTTGCTCGCAGGTCCACCTCTATCACAACCATACCGTTATCCTTACACCAAGCAGTCAGTGGATCAGCTGGTCGAGGCCCACCGGAGCACAGATGCACGACCCATTCGTAGAACCCAGGAGTTCTTCAGCGGCATCTCTGTCAACACCTCTTTTCCACCTGCCTCATCCAAGCCTGGCAAGGCCTCTGAGAGCCTAGCCTTAAGATCCTCTCTGGCGTTGCAAAGGTACGGCTGGGCCATGATGGCAATCAAGGCATCCTTTCTGGAACCAGATAACGCATACGCTCAGGGCGCCTGTCGGATCCAGAAGCCTCTCTATAGGCTTTCTAGATTGTATTGCAAGGTTTGCACCTCCTCCTCAAACTGGCGAAGCCTCCTCTCCTCAAGTTCAGAAATCAGTCTCAACGCCTGATCCTCTTGCAGCAAAGCAACGTTACCACTCCTAAGTTCATAGTTTTCTACAAGCAAGGCCCCAACTTGTGCTCGAAGTCGTCTGCGTGCAGAGCCATAGCCTCGCTGCGAGCTGTCAGCGAACCTCCATCTGGATATCACTAGACGAAGTCGAGGGAGGTCTCGGAGGAAGAGGTTGTGGCGAGCCGTACATGTGCGGCGGACGTGTGCAATTGATGCAGTCTCCTGATTGTATGAGCATCCAGCAAAGGATTGCCCTGCAGCTGATCGTCAGAGAGTGGGGCGATTCCCTCACACCTGGTAGCAGCCGAAGCCACCGAACCATATTCCACACTGTTTCCTGTTCTCACCGTTTCCGGATTACTTCCAGGATTTGATACGCTTCCACTCACAATCTCCTCAACTGTAGCTGGAAACGCAGAAACTGCATGCTCTACGCATCACAGACAATACTCCTCTAGTTCCAGATGCGTTCTCACGTAGCTCCGAAGTCCCATTGCTCATTGCCCTTACCGGAGATCGAGGGCTCTGAAGAAAGTCCCCATCTGCAGTATAGGAAAGCGCGCTTGTCCCTCCGGTCCACGATGAAGCTGAGACGTTTCGCAAGTCGATCCCTGCGGTGCCGAGGTCGAAGGAGCATCATTGTCCTCCACAGGCCTCGCACCATCATCTACACGCGCCGCGACTTCACTGTCCAAGTCCAGGCGTCCTCTCAAAGGTGGTTGGACACCATTGTATTTGCATCCTGTCCAGCAGTCCCAGCGCTTGCCGAGCGTGTATGCGAATCATTTGGGCTCACAACCTGTTGATCTGGTTGATCTTGTAGGTTGGGAATATTGGGCTTCCATGATCCTCACGTATAGCCAGCCAGCTCAATGCAGACTTCAACGAAACGCCATGAACCCTTCGACCTACACTTTTCAGCACGCAAACAAGGCAGTGACAGTGAATGTCCTTCGGGCTACTCCTATACACATGCTATAGTGCCATGACTCTGGCTTCTGCCGATCATGGTTCACTTCAGGACTGATGCCTATCAGTTATAACACATGTCGACTCATGCCAGTCTTTGGGAACTCAGTCCCCGCTTCAGCCTCATGGCTTCAACGTTCAAACTCAAACATCAGTGGACCTCAAACCTGGGGCTAGGAAGGCGGTTGCAGACGCTGATTGCTGCTGACAACGCTGCTCAGAAACGGCAGGCATCCCAAGCGACGCCGCCGCAAGGCGGCCAAGGAGGCGCCTTCTTCGGGTTCGTCTTCTGAAGTGACTGAGGAGACCGTTCGAGAGGCAGCATCTGCCTCAGCCTCGGCCAATCGAACTGGAGAGCGGACCAAGCCTGCGAAGACGGTGGGAAGCCGGCAAGCACCGCCAGCCCTTTGATTGCGAGAACACCTGCATCCCCAGAGCTTCCAAAAGCATCTAAGTAAGGCAAAAGCCCTTAATTAAGGTAATGCGCATTAATAAAACTCTTTAATTAAGCTGCATTTTGTCAATTAAAGCGCAAAAGTCTTGATTTAAGCATTAAAAGTCTTTAATTGAACAGAAGATCTCATAAATATAATGCGCACAAGCTTAATATTAAGCTATAATGCCTTGACTAGAGAATTTGTTGGTTTAAAGCTGGTTTTTAAGGGGAAAAAGCTTCTATTTAAGGCTGCTGAAACTTAAACTTATACATCGTGCATGCATGAGGAGGCAAGTGCCTCCTTTATGATCGAGGAGGAGCCAGCCATGCAGGTATGGCTTAACTCGTATATATTTAATATCTGTTCGGCTTATGACGGTGCACATATATACATATATGATATATATATATATATATATATATATATGGTATATATATATATACATATATATATTCACTCCATTCGTTGATGGCATATATATATGTATATATATATATATATATATATACACATATCGAGGCCCGGATCATGCAGTGCATGCATGCATCGATCGTGCTGCCTGCAAGCTTTTCGGCTCAAGGAGCCATATAGATCGTGGCCATGTCGGCGGCCCGTGCTAAAAACACTGCCTCGGCAAATGAGGTTGGGAAGCTCTTGAAAGCAGAGCTAGATGGCTTGGATGCGACGAAGTTCATGA
This sequence comes from Symbiodinium sp. CCMP2592, assembly GCA_905221615.1. Classification (NCBI taxonomy): domain Eukaryota; class Dinophyceae; order Suessiales; family Symbiodiniaceae; genus Symbiodinium; species Symbiodinium sp. CCMP2592. Next base: position 278,026 of record CAJNDT010005874.1, on the reverse strand, counting down.
CCACAGACATGGACAAGCTAGTGGCTGACTGCGTAGTTTTCATGGTTGCTTTGGTCAAGTTGACCTTGAGGCCCAGCAAAAAGATGCTGGAGGCAGCTGCGAAAGCAGCATTCTCAAAGCCGACCGAGCAGGATTGCGAGAAGTTTGCCAGTGCTATATGCCGAGGCATACAGTACTGCAGGAAGAAGGTGTCGAGCATGACTTCAGGCAAAAAGCTGGACCCAGATGTCAACACGTTATGCCGGACCTTGGTTAAGGCCGCTGCAGCCAGCTCGCCAAGCCCTACTAAGAAGAAGCGGATCTCGAGATCGGGGCGATCGTTGAGGGTCACCTCGTCATGTGCGAGCTCGTCCGTGCCGAGCTCGCCAGCCAAGCCACTTCGAAAGGTGAAGCTGTGGAGGCACAGGTCGACCTCATCGATCCAGAGTCTGAAGACTTATCCCTCCAGTTTCGTGGCTACGGCTACACCAAAGAAAAGAATGAGCAGCCCTGTTCTGGCAGTCATATCATCCTCGGACGAAGACGAAGCCCGTGAGGCCCAGTGCAAGAAGAAACCCCACAGTCGTGGGCCTGCTGGGTCTGCTGGCCAAGGAGTTGTCGTCTACGTTGGAGAAGACATGCGATTGAGGAGGGTTTCCGCCGGTGGCCACGAGGAGGACATGTCTCCTGGACCGGGTGGATTTGCCATCGCGACTTGGCCAGATGGATCCAATATCGTTTCTGAGGTTCCAAATCTCACTTTGCAAAAGTCCAAGATCCAGAAGAAGCCTGCAGCTGCCGAGCCGCCGAGCCAGCACAGGGCAAGGCCAAGGCGAAAGCCAAGGCCAAAGCGAAGGCAGAGGGACAGGCGAAGGCCAAGGCCAAGGCGAAAAGCAAAGCGTCTCAGGGTGCTGAGGCCGAGCCTGCAGCAGCCGCGGCTGAGGCCGATGGCGCTGAGAACAAGGCTGCAGCGGCTACGGGCGATCAGCCGTTGGGGAGCCTGCACCGATGGCAGGGGAGACCGAGTATACTGGCACATACGAGATAGCGCACTACAAGGTAACTGCAAGTCGCAAGCATCCCTCCCTGGCGATCCGCCGGTGCCAGGGCAACAAGCTGCAGTTCATCCCCTTCAGTTTGAGGTTTATCCCGGAAGAGACAGGCCGAAAGATCATGAACGAAGCTTTGGAGCGATTGGTGCCGGGCAAGCCGAGTCGGACGTCAAGGACTGGGTGGCAGCAGAGCACACCAATGCTTTGGTAGAGAATCGCTACTGCTGGACGACGATCTCGAGCATGTTTTTTTGAAGCAAAACTTGTGCCCATGTGCATTTCATTGCATGCATGCATGATTTGCTGAGGTTTGCACGTTTGATGTTTCTTGCATGCTTGTTATTGCCGCAGCCATTTGCATGGTTTGAAGTTTTCGAATCTTTCTTCGCAGGTGGGCCTTGCATGTTTATGTGCCTGGTTGATTATCTGCAATGCATGTATGCAGCCCTGGCCAGGTGCGATATGGATCCCCGGCGAGGCCCGTGTGCCGGGACTTTGGCTGCAAATATTGCATGCATGCATCGATCGGTCGCAGGCCACGAGGAGGTTGAAGCCTCCTGGTCGTGCACGATGGATGGAGGAGGTGCCCCCGGCCTCCTGTTTTTTGTTTTCGCAGATCTGAGGCATATCCTTTTCTGCTTTTTTTCTGCCTGCATGATAGATATAGAGGCAGGTCCGAGCTGATCTCCTGGCAGCAAGTCTTGCTCGAGGCTTTTGAAGCAATTTTAGCGAGAGTGCTGTAGCAGATCATGGGAAACGGTGCCAGCAACGATATCAGCAATTTGGCAGATGCCATTCGTTCCCTTTCGCCCAATGCTGCCGATATCACAGGGACCATCGCAGCTGCAGCACCGGGGCCTCAGGCCGCACCGGGCCTCCTGCACATGCAGGTGCTGCACCGGTGCCTCATGCTGCACCGGTGCATGCGGTCCCATTCCCGCCAATGCCACAGTTAGCTGTGATGCATCCGCCCCCAGGCAACTTCTCGGAGAGCCACAGATGACACAGTACCTTCGAAGGTGCATCTTCTGTGGAGAGGGCTCCGACTGGCGAGAAGGAGTCTGCATTAATGAGCAGTGCCGAGTGCCTTGGCTGCATTATATATAGTCTGAAGGAAGCCTTTCCGGCCTCCTGGTGTACTTCGGTTTAATATAATATATATCTTGTTTTTGGAAAGGATCCGAGGCGGCCGGTCTCGTGCATAAATATTTGCAGGAGGCTGCGCACAGCCTCCTTTTAAACCCTCGACCCTAATCCTTTCACCCCTATATACCCTCAACCCCTAAACCCTGAAACCCTTAAACCCTAAAACCCAAAAAGATCGGCTACTGCAATACGGATGTGGACCTGAACCCGTGCGCATGTGGGGCGGCCGGGCCGTGGACCCCTCGACGTTCGTGGACCATGTGCAGGCAGCCAGGCAGAAGCGGTACAAGCCCAACCGTGGCTTTTGGGCTGCATTCGGCGCTTTTTTTGCAGACAATTTAGGTGCGTGTTTTTGTTGAGAAGGGGCATATATATATATATATATATATATATATATATGGTCACACCCCCCCCCATGATCAACCCCAGCCTTCTTGTCAATACACCTGTGCAGTCTTCTTTCCCAAGATGCTGGATCCCAGAGCCCGAATCTATCGGTATTTACGGTGTGTTCTGCACTTCATGTACATGTATACCTGACTGTTTCATTCCTTTATATCATGTGTAAACAAGCCGAAACCGAAACCAGATTCCGGTTCTGGATCTTGGAGTTTGTCAAACTACTTAAGATGTACAATTTGAATAGACACAGCTGCTCTTCTCTTCATAACATAAAGGGTAAGGACAACTCCTTCAGTGAAAGCAAACATGCCAGTGGTATGTTTGGCTCACTGGCAACAGTGTAACCACACTAAACAGGGGTGCTGCCCATCAAACATGGAAAGGAACCTCCAAGTATCTTCATGCTTCAAGGGAACCTAGGACAACTTCATATCTTCAAAATTTCAACAGACAGGGGAAGCATGGTTGTTCTTTTTCAGGTGGTGTTGTCACTAGAAATCTTGTTTCAGCACATAGAAACACAATAAGCCACCTTAGCCCCTTATCAGTCGCTAGAACTCAGTGGCTGGAACTCAACGAGCTTTTAGCTTAGTGAAAGAATGGTCCCCCTCCACCACACTCCAAATACATTCGGTCACAAGCAGAGTATGTTGAGCTTATTACGCGTTACGCTTCGTGGGAATTAAGACAAGCATGTATCTGGAAAGCATTTTCGTTATTCTTCTGAACACATCTGCTGTTTTTTCTTATTAAGAAGATGCAAGACGATCCTGGCTCAGAACACATAATCAAGCTCCGTTGGACCGCGCTACTCGCAAGAGTGATATAGCTCTCGCCATCTTTGAATACAGCATGAAACAGCTCCAGACCTCTTTTCATAGCCTCCGAGAAATGGTGGAATCACATCTTTTCTCATTATGCTTTACGGTTATGGTTTTGTTCCACGAGAGAAGAGTTAGTACTGCCAGTAGTCGAAGCAATTGAAAGCTCATTTACGAGGTTCCTCAGTGTCGCCTGAATGGTACCTTTTCCTGGTATTGAGTTTGAATAAGGGAAACCCCAAAATAATTTGGCAAGACAGTACTACTGGGGAACTCACTTTATATGTAATGATAAGATATATCGGAGCTTATCAGCTTCTTTAGTTTGTGAGGTACTATAAAATACAAGAAAAACTTCTTCTTTGCTCAAGCAACGGGCAAGAGTTTAAACGGTTAGCAAGATTTTACTTCGATGCAGAAACAAGAACTCCACAGTATCTAAACATGATGTACAGTTTAACAAACATGTGCCTCCGCATAATAAAGCATCCACAAACACAGGCAAGTTTCAGTATTACGACGTACAGCTGTTCTTCTATTTCTTTTATTGAGGAAAGGTGATCTTAACGACAGCTAGGACTTTGTTTGATGAAAGAAGCAAGAGCACAGTTCGGAACTGAAGCAATTGAAGGCTCATGTATGAGTACATGGTACGGCTGTTCTTCTATTACTTTTGCAATTCAGGTCTCAGGAATCTTGGAGATTCGAGCCTGGCAGTGTTTTCCAAGGTTGCCAAAACATCGCCAGGCACCAATTTCCCCAAACTTTGTGAGGCTGGAAGTGCCAAAACCTCGCCAGGCTCCAATTTCCTTAAAATCCCCCAAATCCTGGCATCTATGGAGGCCGTCAGAGTTCAGCTGTATGAATTTTGGGGAAATTGGTGCCTGGCGGTGTTTTCGCATCTTTCGCCAAACTTTGTGAGGCTGGAAGTGCCAAAACCTCGCCAGGCACCAATTTCCCCAAAATCCCGGCATCTATGAGGCGTGCCGGGCCATAGTTGCTCAGAGCTTGGGATTTTGGGGAAATTGGTGCCTGTCGATGTTTTCGCACTTCCAGCTTTGCAAACTTTGGGGAAATTGGTGCCTGGCGGTGTTTTCGCATCCGAGGTTGCCAAAACACCGCCAGGCACCAATTTCCCCAAACTTTGTGAGGCTGGAAGTGCCAAAACCTCGCCAGGCACCAATTTCCCCAAAATCCCGGCATCTATGAGGCGTGCCGGGCCATAGTTGCTCAGAGCTTGGGATTTTGGGGAAATTGGTGCCTGTCGATGTTTTCGCACTTCCAGCTTTGCAAACTTTGGGGAAATTGGTGCCTGGCGGTGTTTTCGCATCCGAGGTTGCCAAAACACCGCCAGGCACCAATTTCCCCAAACTTTGTGAGGCTGGAAGTGCCAAAACCTCGCCTGGCACCAATTTCCCCAAAATCACCAAAATCCCGGCATCTATGAGGCGTGCCGGGCCATAGTTGCTCAGAGTTTGGGATTTTTGGTGAAATTGGTGCCTGTCGATGTTTTCGCACTTCCAGCTTTGCAAACTTTGGGGAAATTGGTGCCTGGCGGTGTTTTCGCATCCGAGGTTGCCCAACTCCCATGATCCACTGTTTGCAAGAAGCAGGTTCTTGTGGATCATGGGGGGGGGGGGGCGTGAGCATATATATATATATATATATATATATGTATTTCTATATGCCCCTCCTGATTTATTTGGCCGAGGACAGAAGCGGAAGCAATGGTGGGCCAATAAGTGGGCCGAGAAAAAGGGCAAGTACGGCGAGGATCATGAGGGCGAGGATCACGACGATGAGGACGAGGATCAGGATCCCAACGAGAAGAAGCCGGCCCCCAGGTACTTCTGGCGATCCTACTCGGCCGGGGCCTCGGTGCGTGCTGTGCTGCTGCGTTTTGTGTGGCTGGGTTTGTTGTCCTCCAACGACCGCAACAAGAAATGGCCCATACGAATCCAGCTTCGCTCTATAGATCACATTGAGTTTGGAAAGCGATATCCCAGGCCCGAAGCTCAATGACAGTGTGCCTGTTCTGGCTCAGTCGTGCTGATCTACCAACCCCCCCACACAAGGCGCTAGAACTTGTCCGTGGCAAATACAAGTTGGTTAAGAACTTGCAGTCCAAAGCTTTGTGACTGGCCGCCGATCCAAGGGTATAAGGATCGAGGAAAACCCTAAACAGACTGGGCCCCCCTTCCAGGACTGGGTTCTCGGACATTGGCCTCGGCCCTAGATGTATGTGGACATGTGGCCGGGACCCAAACCCGGGCCTAGGTGCTGCCATATCATATCGATGTCGATTGATTGTTATGCGCCGCTGCATCGAGCTTGGAGGCAAAAAAATCGATATCAGGTTTAACTAAAGCCCTCAAACTTCTTAAATGTAGCGTTGACGTTGCATCTGGTCATTGATATGTTCGAGCCTCTGGGGATCTTAATCGTTTCCACTCTGTGTCTGAATCTGTCTCCCTCACACACGCATACTCAGTCCAGCTGTCTGACGCAAATCGCCTCTTTGGGCGCACGACCGAGAAGCAAACTCGAAACACATGTACCCATGTCAACTCACGCAATGCCACTCCCCATCCACATCTTATAACCAAACTCGTAGAAATCCATCTCAAACACATTGTTGATAAGTGCGATGGATCTGTTAGACAGATCACGCGCGGACAAACGGTGTCGACGAGTCAGTCCCTCACGCGAGAAAAACTCCACCTCTGACGAGCAAGCCGCAACATCGAGCAAAGGCTCACGCTGGGAGAGGAAGTGACAAAGCGAGCTGGCCAAGCTCTCAGTCCTGAGCACGCTCGAGCACATTCTCTCTCCGCTTCTGGTCGTGATGAATGCGGACACAGGTAAGACGATGTTGTGGTTCCGAACGTCGCGATCCCTCCATGCATTCCTGACATTCACCTGGACCCACGTGTTGAGCTGGCTTGCATTGGTGATGCCGCGATGTCGGGCAGCACTTACGACACGGGCATAAGGATTCCTCGCAAAACAGAATGTATCCTCTGAAACGAAGGGCCAGTAGTCGGCGGAGCAATGGAACTTCGCCTGACACGCAACATGTTTGACTTCGGAAGGGTTCAGCCAGAGTGCAAGCCCATGCCTTGCAGCAAAGGAAGTGACCGTCATGCCGCCAGTCTTCGGGATGTGCATGAAGCGTAAGTTGTACAAGGCAGAAGCACGCGGATAAACTGTGAGTCCAGGCCTTCGCGCACTCTTGAAATTGGCGTTTGCTAGCTGCTGAAAGATCGGCCAGCGCGATGTAAGGACGAGGTTTAGTGGAATCGACTGGTACATGTGCTCAAGTACACTTTGCCACGTACCTTCTGCGTCCGCGGCGAACAGATATCCTGAAAGCGAGAACAAACCAACAGGGCAATCCAACCATCCTAAGTAGGGCATAGCAAAGACAGATCGAGACGATGCCATAATGACTCCTTGCAGTACTTGGCTTTCCTCTTCCAGAACGCCCGGCGAAGCGTTCAGAGCCGCAGCTGCATTGAGATAGTGTGCCAGCTTTTCCCAGATATGTTTCCCGATGCAATCCACATCGACTTCGTTCCACCGAAGAGCCGGCACTTGGGCCAGCGCAGATGAAAGTTTCCAGTAGTCATATATGTCACCATCTGACAAACAACAGAAATGCCAGGATCTATGCCCATGCCAACAGGATGGATCTCCCCCAAAGCCTGAACAGCAGCGGTCCGCGCTGACCGGACTATCCCAGCAATGCACACAAGCTCTGGCAGGTCTTGGAAAACCGAAATGCAGCATCCACCATGGAACAATTCCAAGGCAGCGCCCGAAGCTTGTCTCCATCCGAATCGTCGTTGACCATGAAAGACGGAAGGTAATTAGTCCAAAAGGCGTGTTTGGAAAGTGCTTGCTTTTAGATACGCAGGCGGGGTTCAGGTCGGCCGGGTTTGCAAAGGTGCTTCCCTACTTCGCGCTTCTTGCAGTGTTGACGCTGGAGCCCGTCGAGCCTCGGTGCCCAAAACGACGGACAAAAACACAGCGAACGCGTAGAGCCCCTGCAAGCTGCAGAACACTAGTCTTCTGTCCGATGGTGAACAAGACATCGGTCAAACCGTCCTGTCGTGCTTCGTGCGGGCACAGCGGGCCACCCTGCACTCCACACCAGACCGACGTTGTGATGTTTACAGGCCTTTGAGCAGAGACATCGTGGCCACACACTGAAAATGACTTTGCTGAAACAACTGAACCTCCGACTTTGGACGAAGGACCGAAAGTGCAGCACAACAAGACAACAGCAAGATGCTTCCTTATGTTTCAGTGCTGTGATTTGCAGATGTTGTGCAAAAAAATGGATATGCCGATGCGCGGACATGCAAGGCCTCGGCTAGTCTCGATGCACACACTGAGTTAGAGTTCGCGGCATTCGCAGCCACATGGCTTCAGCTTCCAGGACACGCCTCTCTGCCATTGCAACACACGACACCCTGTAAACCACGCTGTGAAGCTGCACAAACGAAACCATCACATTGGCAGGGTACGCTCAGGTGGAATGTCCAACTCGTCCATCAAGGAGTGGACCCCACGATCCTGCGATCGCATGTGACGAGATGTTTGGGACCCTGGACCTTGCATGTACCGTAGCTCGTTGCAACTCAAGTTGTCGTCTAGGCTTGCATATCGAGCTGCATGTGGGCTATGGCTGAACAGCAGCCGCCGCGCTTGGCTTGGCGTTGGTTCTCTGTCCTGCAGCATGATGAGGAACAGCTCTTTGTTGATCGCAATGTCCTTCTGAAGACAGTGCGCAGTTTTGGAAGCCACCGTAGCGGACTCACCGTGCGAGGTGGAGAAGGTTTGGCTTTGCAAAGGACAGTGCGCTTGCTGGTGACTTCTGAAGTCGTAGGGTACCTTGCGTTCCACAGGCGAGATTAAGCCCCAACCTCATGAAGCTCGTCGTCGGTGAGGAGTGAGGAGTACGATGCATGGTTCAAGCTGGTGAAGTCCACGTGGTGGTCTTCCGTCTCATTAAACTGGTGGTTCGCTGCAGCGAATCCTCGGACTCTACCAAGTGAGGCTCCCACACAACGTCTTGCAGTGAAGGGATCAAGGCGGCCCCTTTTCGGGTTAGCTTAGATGATGCCGAGCTGCTGATTCTCTAGGAGCAAAAAGTACAAGCCGAAATGTGATCTCTTCCATGGCAGAAACACTCCGAAACGGTCGATGAGGTCTCTGGGCCAAACGATTCATCTCTGTGCGTCTGAGGGAACGGAAGCCCGGTACCATCAAATCTTTCCGCCCTAGTGTCGCTGTCTAAGTATGGTCGCAAGCATCAAGATCGTCTTGAATCTGTCAGAATTCTAACCGAAGAGCAGGCGCTATGATTCCAGATCCCCACACTGCAACATCTTCCGAGCGAAGCTCCCTGCACAAACTACAAGCAAGTCGGATTCCTGAAGCCGTGTGGGTGTATTTCACCTGGGCTCTTTTGAGAAGTTCACGAGTGCATCGAGCGATGCGGAGTGATTCGCGCGAGTACTGCTCTGCATTCAAGGACTCATTTTCCTGGCACGAGCACGGTTAAGGCCAACATGTTGCTTGATGACATGGCTACTGATTGTTTCTTTTGGAAAGTGGAGCATCTATCCTGAATGCCTGTTGGCTGGAGAGCAGTCACACCAAGTCTACCAAGGGTAGAGGCAGGCGTTAAAGACACAAAACATTTGAAGGTGGGCGGCTCTAATGTGGAGAACAAGCACCTATAGTCTGTTAATTGAGAGTGTCGAGATGAGGCAGGGACACCTGGTGCGTGGACGGGCCACTTATGAACCCCGCATTCGCCCGAGGCATGTGCCATGACGTGCACACCCCCAGAAACGAACAAATCCGGGTCTGAGGTTTGCAAGGTACCGAAACCTTTTGATAAGCAAAACTGTCTGCCTGAAAGACGTTATGGCCTGCAGGAGTTCCAGGCGATGTTGCTGTTTGGAGACTACTGCAAACTTATAAACAGAATAGTGACTTACATGGGCGACGAGTGCTACCTCACCACAACTCTTCTACTGCACTTAAAAGGACCGCCAACACCATTTCTCGGGTAGAGGCCAAACGAAAACCACAAACGCACTGCATCAACCCAGCACCAGCCTTGGCAGCCTTCATGGTGATATCCACCTGCGGCCCCATGCTCCCAGGGCTACATACCGTTGAAAAATCTGACGGTTACCTTCCGACCTCGGATCCTGTGACCCCTCTGGATACTCATCCACCGAACATCATTGACACAAGCAAGCTGAAGCCTTCGCAGCTCTAATCAACCTCGATGTTGTGATAAAAAACCAAAAGCATGCAGCAGGATCGAGCTATACGGGTTCGATCCGGTTGATGCAGAGATCGTGTCGAATCCATGGGCGACCCTTGATAGGTGTCATGTCGCAGCGTGTCGTAGGATCGACCTTGTTTAAACCGAGCAGCATAGACTGCCAGAATCACATTGAAGATGCCCATCGTCACAAGCCTGAGCCGAACAAGCTTGTGGCCCCCATTTGATAAAGCTGTAGGCCTAGCGCTCTGTTCGTTGTTCTCGGCTGACACACAAGTATGTCGAAGCCCCGACTGCTTCGGCAGGGCAGGAACAGTCATGCCATCACGTGGATCAGGTGGACAAGGGTAGGCGTAGGAGTAGAGTAGAGCCCCAAAATCAAGCGCACAGTAATGGGTCCATTGATTAATTTGCACTGCAGAAAATGACGAACTTCGAAGGGGATGTTTGGGAAAGCCCCAAACTGGCGCTCAAACACAGTTTTGGGTTACCAAGCAATTGAATGTTCCACGTTTTGAGGGGGGGGTGGGGGAATGGAGGAAGAGTAGGCGTTCAAACAGGCAATCACAGTTTTGGATCAAGAAAGGGAATGTGGCGTGTTTTGAGAGATGGCGTGGGCAAAGCTCCGGGTGGGCAAAGCCCCAGGAACAAAACGCATTGTCCGTCACCTGCGGTTCTTGTGGGCGAGCGAGCCCAGATGAGCCCAGGCATCAAATTCTGCGTGGCTTCAGGGGACGGTCAGAGAAACACAGCAAATCAAAAGCGGTCACAAAAAAGGCCTGCACAGTTTGGAATCCAGAAAAGACATGAGCAAGGAGCCCCCAAAAATGGCCCGAATGTCTTCAAGCCGGTGGCTGGCCAGAAATTGCATACTCCAAACCGTCGGCCGCCTTGAAAAGAATCCGCATGTGGACCCTGGTCCAACCTTCTCTTCGAGCCTGGCCGAAGTCGTCGGGGCGAGATACAGCGTCGGCGACGGAGGCCTTGTCATGGGAGAACTCGACAAGCCTGCCGCGGTGCGCCGAAAAAGCCGACATCATCCCCCTGCTGGGTCTTTTCAATACCCTTTGGTCAGGGCTGCTTGATGCGACGACCGTCGCAGCAGCCTGGTATGACGAAGGTGGCGACGGGCTGGGCAAAAACCTCCAACATGTAGATGTATGCCTGACGCCTGCCTCGTCGAGAAGATCTTGATGAACCACCGCGGACGGCACCAAGCCGTGATCATAGCACACGCGACAGTCGAGCCTCACGACGTCCATCGCTGACTCGCAGGCGCTCGTCCAGGCCGTTGAAGTCGTCGACATAGTACCCAGCCGCCATGGCTAGGTGGTACCAGAAGGTCACACCGATCGGTGTCGCCAAGAAGGTCTCTCAGTGCGACGGGCACCGTACGGCCATTGCCACTCAGTAGCAGTATAGGCGTACAGCAGATCATTCCCGTACACGACGAGGTCCGCCGAGTCGACTGACAGGCGCCGGGCCAAATCGACGAAGCTGCTGATGAAGTGGTGCGTCGACCCCAACTGTCGAGCGCCAATCCTCAGCTCGCCGAAGCTTCAGACCGCGGCCTCGTCGGTCGAGTGAGCCGCGAGGAAGTGCTTGCGGGTGGTGGGGAGGAAAGTGCAATCCTCCCCCAGACCGAGGAGGGAACTCTACTGTCGTTTGTGTGGGATCTTTCGCTGATTGCGGAGCTGGAACAGCTCGGATGCATGAGTTTGAAAGGACCGTCGAGGATCTGAAGGCCCGGTGAAGATGGTGCGAAACTGATTGGTCTTGGGAACGACACCCTCGAGCTCTACATGAATTCAGAAAAAGAACTGGGACACGACCTCGATGGCGGCTTTCGTGCATGGGTGCCCAGCGTGTGCTTCGTTGCGGCCGGAAGCCTTGCTTGGCTTGCCTGAAGCTATTCCTCGTCATGCGAAGTATGGTTGGAACTTACTCAAGCAAGAGGCCGCCATGGTCGAGGGCTAAGAAGAACTATTTCAGGGTGACGGCTGGATTGTGAACCTCTTCTCAAGTGAAAAGGTACGCGACAGGCCAAGGAACAATCGACAATGAAGCGTGGATTGTCAAATGTGGTGCTATATAGATGGAAATGGTTTTTTTCTAGTCGATGTCGATGTTGCGGCCTCGAAGTCGCTGACAGCGAGGAGCTGTGTTTAGGGTGCTTCCATGCGCTGCTTTGAACGACAAGATCAAGCCGATCGTTGGTGGGCCGGCCCGTCGCGCTCTCGATGGGCCTGCTGCCGCTGGGCAACGCTTGAAGGAGAACCATGGAGCAGACGCTGTCGTCGGCTGTCTTTCTTTCAGTCCTCGATGTGGAAGACTTCTGCATAGGAGGAGGTCATAGGCGAGGTCCTGCGAGTGATTGCACAATAGACCAAAGAAGTCAACTTTCTGAGTTCGAAGCCAAAATTAATTTTTTTTGACTTCGCCTGTTTTAGCTTTGGCAAAGCAGAAATTTTAACTTCGAAGTCAAAGTTTGGTTTGACGCTGTGGGCAAAATTCGCCGCCAAAGTCAAAATGAAGAGGCCGAAGTCTAAAACGCCGGCGAGGAAGTTTCGAAACTTCCTTTCATCGAAACTTCCTCTGGCGTCGGCGGAAGTTTTGAGGCAGTTTACGGTTCCACCAAACTTCCTCGCAAGCTTCCTTCAAAGTGCCTCGAAATTTGGCCTCGGAACACTGCCCTCCGAAGTGCCAAAGCGAGTATACACGTGAAAAAACCACTGTAGATGTCTCTATTTTGGCGAACTTGCTTGCTGTGTGCTAAATCCTACAAAACGACCACCCGAAACAGAGGCAGTTTGCCAAGACGAGCGAGGAAGTTTGTGTGGAAGTTTTGTTTTCGGCGCCGGCAGTTTAGGGGAAGTTTCGAGGAAACTTCCGCTCTTTCGTTTTGACTTCGTGGTAAACTTTTGCCCACGAAATCAATTTAATTTTCCCCACGAAATCAAAATGACACAAATTGACTTTGGCTTCGAAGTCAAACTGCAAAGTCGCTTTGCAAAATGTAAAGTTAAAAAACGAAGCGACGCTGCAAAGTCAAAACTTGCCCACGTGGTAAGAATTTGCCCACGAAGCCAAAGCAAACTTTTCTGACTTCTTTGGTCTATTGGGTAATTGAAGGCCTACGATCTTCACCCAAACCTGAGGGACCTGAAGGATGCAAGCTGGGTGCTCTCGAGGCCAAGGACTATTACAGCTCAGCTTGGCCCATGCGGAGTTAGCTTTGCGTTCCTGGAGGGGCCTTCGCGAACGCGAGGGGCTGCTGCCTTCGTTGATAAGGTCAACGTGATGACTTACCTTTTAGCAGGGTCTGCCTCGATGTGCCGGCAGACGGCCACACCGAAGAATCCCCCCATCCCTCGGCACAGTTTAGCCGCTGGTGCGGCTGGTCCGTTTCGCAGAACCGGAGCCGGACGATACAGATACCTGCCCTTCGGCTGCTACCAGTTTCGAAAATTGCCAGGTGTATTGCATGTCCAGGCAGATGAGCAGGAGGTGATATGTCCGGCGTCTCTTCCTGATGATGGATGTGATTGGACCATGGATGAAGAGGAACCAGGTCATGATGTTGAACGTGAAGTTGATAAAGCCGAGGTTGAAGCCCCGGGAGACCCTGATCACGAAGAACCTGCTCATTAATTCAGGAGCTCGCGAAGCCGCTTGAGTTTCCTCGGTGTATCTTGTGAGACCGATGAAGTCCAAGAAGAAGACGGATGCTGATCGAGCGGTGCAAAAACTGTACGTACAGCTGCGCCGCAATGCACTGCCACGGTGCAAATGACAAGTACACATGGGCCCAGCCCGTGAACTGCATGACTGTTGGGCCGCAGTGCGGGGCATGGAGGTGATCCGCATCCAGGGCTCGGATCCAGCTGGCACGGAACCGCGAGGCAGGTCGTTGAATACGTCAAGGCCAGAGTGGGTCAAGCGGAGGAGATTGCCGATGCCGATGATGAGATGATTCGTTCATGGTTCCCGTTTGCAGCAGAAATTGTGATTGCCCAACACCAGGCGCTGGCGTTTGGAAGGAAGCCCCCGACGATAGCTCGGAGCCGATCTGCATGTAATACCATGTAATTACACGAAGAATTGGAGGCCGCTTTGACCTGCAAGCTCCTTGGCTACGAGTCTACGAGCTAGGTACCCTGCCCGTTCAGGGCCAGGTGGACAGGGAACTGTCATGACCCGACAGCTGAGGATGGTGATCCTCAACCTGGAGGAGATGCTCTTCCGCAACCTCCTTCGAGGCATCGTCAGAAATTTACGTCGAGATCGAACGGCGCAGTGATCTAGCGGGAGAGTATCTTCGTGAGCAATGCTACTCCATGAACGACTGCCCGGATCTGCCCGGAGGTTCTGCAGAATGAGAACTTCCCGAAGACCCGAAAGCAATGGCCGCAGTGGAGGGCCATGCCCCTCGTCAACCCATGTTATCAGGTGGGCACCCGGTCCATGGACTGGTCGTACCACGGCTGCCGAGCGGCATGAACCTTTTGAGCGTCACTGTGGAAAAACAACTTCCGCTACCTCGATGACGGTAGCGGAGGATCTTTGCACGGACGCACATCAGGGCCGCCTTAATTAACGCGAGGAACTCCAAAATGCTTGTGCTTACGGTTGGCGAGTTGGAGAGATGCGGGGTTTGGTGGAGTCTATGCAAACCGGAACCGATGCCGCTGTGAGGGTTGTGTACTGCAGGTGTAAAATCGAATTGCGCAGGTTGACCCGAAGAAGTTGCACGAGACCATGCCGTGGTACGGAGGCCCAAACTGGACGACCATAGCCTATACTGTGGGCCAGCACAAAAGCTAGGGGAGGAACGTCGCAGAGCCCTTCGTGGCGTTGGGTTTGTTCTTGGCCCGTCTCCAGGACTCCAGAATTGAGGAGGATCGAGGGAGGTTGAGAAGGAGAATGATTGTCTTGCTGGGCCCAGTTGGTTCCCGGCACCTAAGGACCAAAGGGAGGAGATGTGGACCCGAATGTGGATGAGGAGAGTCCTAGATTAGATGAAGAGGAGGAGGAGGAGGCCTTGGCTGCAATGGTTCCAGATGAACTCCGGGGGCTTTCCAGGAAGCAAGTGATGTCAACCGAGCTGCTGCGGAAGCCCTCAATGCGAGAGTCAGTCTTGTGTAAGGACCGGTATGGTGAAAATCAATGGTTGGTTCTGTGTCGGCTTGGTGAAAGTGATGATGAAGTGAGAGCAGAGGTCTTTAGAGTCGTCAGGAAAGTTAGTGATCTTTCCGGCTAAAGGAGTGTTCACTGTGAAACCTCCGGACCAAGAAGTTATGTTGAATGGTCAAGCTCTTCCTCCTGGCTCTCTTGAGTTTTACAAGAAAATGCAAAGCGGCTGGTGGTATGTGGGCATTGTCAGTCGTGCCAGGCCAAGGAGGTTTCCTACGCTGGTGGATGCAAGATATGCCAGACGGACTCCCTACGTGCCCAATAACATCTACTGCTGTGCGAAACCTGTGTCCAGTGTATGCTCTCTACCCGCGGCGGGTCTTTCAGCTCTCGAAGATGCAGGACTCCCTGCGTCTTTGGCGCGTTGACCGAGCCTGGCCGGGTTTAGGCGATCCCGAGGTTTTGGAGACGGCTCCAAGACCGGAGGTCGAGGACATCTATATATGGAGCAGGATTATTGGAGCTAAAACAGCACCGGATCGACGAAAACATTTGGTGCAGCAAGGAGATCCCCCAACGGCTCCGAGAAAGTCGTTGGCTACATCAACATCTACGCCCTCTACAGTTTTGACCTGGGCGGGAACCTCTTCTACGATTCGTTTGCTGGGGTTTGAGATAAGACGAACCGAGGGAAGAGGCCTTCGAGTACACCAAAGAAGCTATATCCAAGAGCTCCTTCGGCATCACGCCTTGACAGAGTCCAAACGGCACAGTACCCCATGTCCTCAGGAGTGGCTGGTGGGTAAGACTGGGTGCCCAGGCCCTGGCACGCGAATTACGATGGCTTAGCGGCAAGAGCCGCCCAGATTTTTTGCACACTGTTGCCACAAAGTCCGTTGTGCTTGAAGGATGCTGAGCTGGTTGAGAAGATCGGGCTTTTCTGTACTTGAAGAAGACAATTGACATTGAGCTCTTCTACTCCGACTGTTGGTTGCAGCCTTGCATGTTGCCTTGGCGAACCCGTAGCTTGGAGGTGTTCAAGGCAAGCATTTGTCGCGCTGAGTGTTGCCGAGGCGGAGCTGATAGAGGCTACCAGGGCCGTCCAGATGATGCAGGGTTTGTTGGCTTTCCGCGCAGGAGCTGCAGTCGGAGCCACCTGCTCTGCAAGTCAGGCTCGACAACTCCGCGGCTGGGGGGCTATGCAATGAATCGGCAAGGGACATGGAAGACACACCACTGAAGAGTCCGAGCATACCATCTTCGAGAAGCCGAAAGACGTAAGACTCAAGCAACTTTCTAAAATCCATGTGGATGGAGTGGATCAAACTGTGGACCTAGGAGCCAAGGTACGCCTTCCATCGACCTCGTCTAGTACAATGGTTGCCGTCATGGGGGCTCCGAAGGCCTGGGCAGGCAAAGGAAAACCTGGAAGCCGCGACCACTACGGTGGGTTCCGTGCAGTTGGGCTTGAATGGTTCTGTTGCTATCCTGGCCAGGCTAGTTGTGGTGCTTGGGTGGCCAGTGCAAAGTAGCCGCCCCGCCTCGAGCCAGGGGGCACTGGTCCAAAGGTGAATTTTCCGTTGGAGCTCCACCACAGTAGCATTGATTGGATTGGTTGCTGCAATAACTGTTTGTGAGGCTGGGAAATGGATGCCAAAGAGCTGCTGCAATGGCTCTGAAGTACCCGAAGGACTACGAAGACTCCATCAGACTGTGTGCGAGGAGGTTGAACACTACAACTTGGACGTTGGTGTGGCAGCGCAGGCAACGCCTCAACGGGTGCAGTCGACTCCTCGCCCAGTTGTCTTGGAGTTGGGTCCTTTGCTCCCTATCTTCCGGTCACACTTTGCTTCGGGATTTGCAATCACGTCACTCAACCTGCTCCGAACGACAAAATTGACAGCGGCACTAGTCGTCGTCGTAGTAGTCGTCAGAATTAAAGCAATCCAAGTAATGTAGTCGTAGCATGTAGTATGTCGTATGGAGCAGCCGTGGTCGTGGTCGTGGTCGTGGTCGTGGTAGTGGTAGTGGTAGTGGCAGTGGTAGTGGGGTGGTTAGTGGTAGTGGTAGTGGTAGTCTGGTAGTGGTAGTGGTAGTGGGAGTGGGAGTGGTAGTGGTAGTGGTAGTGGTAGTGGTAGTCGTCGTAGTCGTCGTAGTCGTCGTAGTCGTAGTCGTCGTAGTCGTCGCAGTCGTCGTAGTCGTCGTAGTCGTCGTAGTCGTCGCAGTCGTCGTAGTCGTCGCAGTCGTCGCAGTCGTCGTAGTCGTCGTACTAGTACTAGTACTAGTACTAGTACTAGTACTAGTACTAGTACTAGTACTAGTACTAGTACTAGTACTAGTACTAGTACTAGTACCATGTAGTAGTACTGTAATAGTAATTAGCATTCTTGGCTCTGTGAAAAATTTCATACAATCTTAGCTCCCCCTCTTGTTATTCAGTAACTTTCAATTGTGGCCCGAAATCGCAAAATTGCCGGGGCGGGAGGTTCTGATATTAGGAGCGATTAATAGTCACAGTCGTACTGGTCCAGCAAGCAGCAGCAACAGCAGCGTAAATGCCACCACTACACATGAAAACGCCTAATTTGAGCTTTGGTTTTGATTCCAACCAAAAGCTAAATGAAATTAATCCCCCTCCCGCAAAGCCCTTCCGCATCCCTTCCGCCACGTGAAAGGGTGCTTCCGCGCGGCTCTTGGCACCACTTGCTTCCGCAGAACCCTTCCGCCGCATGTTTTCGCGAATCCTGGGTACTTGTACACGTACTAGTAGCTAGAAGTAGTAGCAGCAGTAATTAGTCGTAAAAGCAGCGGCAGCAGCGGGAGCAGCAGGAGAAGTAGAAGTAGAAGTAGAAGTAGAAGTAGAAGTAGAAGTAGAAGTAGAAGTAGAAGTAGAAGTAGAAGTAGAAGTAGAAGTAGAAGTAGAAGTAGAAGTAGAAGTAGAAGTAGAAGTAGAAGTAGAAGTAGAAGTAGAAGTAGTAGTAGCACTAGTTGTAGTATTACTAGTAGTAATACTTGTAGTAGTAGCAACCAGTAGTCGTAGTAGTCGTAGTAGTCGTAGTAGACGTAGTAATAGTAGTAGTAGTAGTAGTAGTAGTAGTAGTAGTAGTAGTAGTAGTAGTAGTAGTAGTAGTAGTAGTAGTAGTCGTAGTAGTAGTAGTAGTAGTAGGAGTAGTAGTAGTAGTAGTAGTAGTTTTGGCTCCCACTTGTCGGACTCTCGCGAACCCGCGCTGCAGGCAACACGTCTCACTCGGCTACATAGAACTATGAAGCTCACCACACCACGTACCCAGGTCACCTAGCAGCATCCACTAACCACTGTGTGGTGAGCTTCACAGATCCATGATGTGTTGAGGGTGAAGTCCCAGTTATCTTCGACCCCCATTGTAAGGCAGCTCTACAAGGAAGAGTACAGTACAGTACAGCGGCGAAACTACAGCAGCAGCTACAGTGCAAGAGGGCCTGGTACATCGTTGGGGGTGACCTACGGCTGCCATTGAACAATCAACCAAACGCGTACAGACGTTCCGCATACGCTACCAATACAGTGCACCAGGCTCGATTGCACACACCGCTCACTACTAACAGGGAATCCGCAGATCGCACAGACACGTGGTCTCACATAGGGTCGTCTCTGCATCGTCATAGGTGCAGCGAGGTTCGGTTGACCAACCGAGAACACACGGCCAGATCAGCTGTTTCCACATGTTGCCAAGAAGTGCAGACTGTCTGAAGTCAATCCCCAGCAACATCCGACCCGATCCGGAACCTGTTTTCCAGGTCAACAGGGCTGATCTATTGCATTGCATCCAGAATCCAAGCACGAGCAACCTCGAGCAGTCCCTGGTAGCCCAGATTATTCGCTGCAGCAACGTTCCAGAAAGGGGGAGGCAGCGTGGCCCACCGTTCGCTGTTGACTCCAGTTGTTCAAACGACATGCGCCAGAAACTTCATGGCGTCCAGAATCCAAGCACAAGCAACCTCGAGCAGTCCCTGGTAGCCCAGACTATTCGCTGCAGCAGCGTTCCAGAAAGGGGCAAGGCAGCGTGGCCCACCATTCGGTGTTGTCTCCAGTTGTTCAAAAGACATGCGCTAGAAACTCCATTGCATCCAGAATCCCAGCACAAGCAACCTCGAGCAGTTCCTGGTAGCCCAGACTATTCGCTGTAGCAGCATTTCAGAAAGGGGCAGGGCAGCGTGGCCCACCGTTCGCTGTTGTCTCCAGTTACAGACATGCGCCAGAAACTCCATTGCATCGAAAAACCAATCACGAGCAACCTCGAGCAGTCCCTGGTAGCACGGACTATTCCCTACAGGTGGGGTGCTCGGCGTTCCAGAAAGGGGGCAAGGCAGCGCGGCCCACCGTTCACTGTCGTCACCAGTTGTTCAAAAGGCCAAAGTGAGGCGGTCGAAAGCACCAGCGGCCATGGCGGCGTGGTGGATGGGTTAGTGGTTGCTTAGGGGGGGTGACAAGGAAATATCACAACATGGGGGTCTATAGGTATCCGGAGACCGTGCTCTGGCGCAGCAGACCGGAGTGACGGAGGGTAGGACCGAGAGTGACGACCCGAGAGAGAAAACGCAGTCAAGGCAGGCAGCAGGAACAGCAAGGAAGTTCAGTGCAGGCAGTGCAGTGAAACAAGGAGGCAAGGAAAGCAGTGCAAGGGAAAACAGTGCAAAAGGGTTTTTTGGTTTTGTCTTGCAGCCAAGTTGCCGATCCTTAGTGGGCCCTGCATTTTGCACACTGGGCCACTACTTCCTGTGCACTCCGGGTTTATGCGCACTGGGACTCTTCAACCTCGACAACGTCATGCAGGTCTACTACATGCTTGTGCTTACCGAAAAAGGTATGCAGGCTCTGCTGTTTAAGACGCGGTAAGGACCCATGCAAAGCAACATGAAGTTCCAAATGGGACGGGAGAGGGAACCTGAGGTTTCGAAGATGTTCCTGAACTCCCAAGGTTAGGACCGAAGCCTGAAGTACCGAAAAAGCAACGAGAATGAGGCGTTCCTGGGACCTGTCGGGGTTTGCAACGTGGCCTGCATGTAGTACTTTACGAGCGTTGAATACAAGAGGTTTGCGGAGGCTTTCAACTCTGCCCCACAGCTGGGTACCTTGATGCTCCTTGGGGACAGTGCCTCGAGGGTCCTGTATCCAAAGGCCGTCGCCGTGCCAGTCGGGAGTATCGAGGGCTACAACAAGGGAGGGCGTGGGTGCATTCCGGGTATCACGATGAACACGATCAACACAGCCGCGTCGAACAACATAAGTAGTGTAGTTATGTAGCGGGGCAATCCATTTGAGATGCTGGTTGATGACTAGATTGAACAACGGCATATCAAGTGAGTGTGTTAGGACCGAGTCACGGCATCTGGGGCTAGCTCCTCCTACTACGTAGGTGCCAGTTCCTCGCTCAGCACGTTTGCGAAAGGTGGATGGTATCATGTGAAACATGCGAATGATGTCTAGTTGGCATGGCGGTCTGTCCAATTGGAGAATTCGCAAGGCTTCAGCTTCGACATGTCGGATTCTATGATCACTGTGGTCGGGGTGCAGCGACGGGGGCGGGGGATCGGCACATGCATGACAGGATGTGGTTGTTTGGTTCCCTTCCTGGCAGAGCCTCGTGCCTGGTTCATTGCATGGCCTCGGGGTCCTCAAATCAATAACCTGTCCTAGGGACGGTTGAAGACTAGGAAAAATCATGTGACTGCACTGCATCCGGAAGGCTAACCCTACCTTTGAACCGACAAGTCTGAAATTCAAGCACAGCACGTGTACTCAGCTCGGCCAGCTTCCACTGTCTGTCCCTAAACGCATGAAGTGACGCCCACACGGTCTCTCTTTTTTGCTGTGGGCCGTTGGCAAGGAGTCGCACAGTGCAAGTGGCAGCAAGGAAAAGGAAGCAGACAGTGCAAGTAAAGTACAGGGCAAGGAAGGCAGTGCAAAGGCAGTGGCAGGCAGCAGCAGTGCAGTGGCAGCGTGGTTCGGCCCCGGATACAAGGTAGAGCTAGCTGGCACTTCATTAGGGAAATCATCATGGGTCGCACCAGCTGCTACGGCAATCCGCTGAAAATGACACTGCGATTTCAGGCCATGGCTCCACCGTGGCTACTATGCACAGCATCAGTCTACATGTGTTGTGAGTGCTGTTGCAAGGCCGTGGCCAGAGTGTCCATACTGGTGACGATCACTGGTGCCGGTCTCGCGCTGGATGAAGGTCTGTCCCACTCCGTGTAGACTGTCGGCGTGTGGGCGGGGGCCGGTGGTGGTCCTCTCTGTACCCAGCCATGCGGGCCCAGGTGCGGGGCCGGCTGCATAGGCGGCGGCTGGTTCGGCCCACTCGATCCCTGAGTCGGTCGAGGTGGAAGGGCGCTCAGGACCTTTTCCACTCCGCCCTGGACCTCGTTGAGTAGGCGTAGTCGCTGCCCCATCACCGAGCTGTGGTTCTCCAGGGCGGTGGAGACGTCGGTGAGCTGGTCCACCAACCCTGTGCACGTACTTTCAATCTTTTGGGCCCGATCCGCCAGGGCTTCTTCCTGGCCTGCGACCCACCTGAGGAGCTTCTCCGACTCCTCGACCACGTTCTTGAGCTCTGTCTCCCACGGGCTGGGGTTGCCTTTGGCGATGACGTTCAGGGCCTTCTCGCTGAAGTCCGAGGCCTGCGAACACGTCTTTTCCAGGCCGCGCACCAAGGCCACGATGTTCCGGATGTCTCCCTGGAGGGCGGCCTTGTGCTTCTCACCGTCGTTCTTGGTTTCTTCGAGCTTGTCCTTGAGGCGGACGATCAGGGCGTGGTCATCTCGCATATACCCGAGAGCCTGGTCGACCTTGGCAAGCAAGTTGGCCAGCTGGTCCTTGACACCATCAAACTTCTCCTTGAAGGGCGCTATGTCCACCGTTACCCGGCGGGTCTTCAGGGCCGTGGCGGATGTGCTCAGTTCCATGAGCGTGTCCTGGAGTGTCATCATTCTCGTTTCCAGGGCCCCTTTGACGTCCTTCAGGAACTGAGCCGTCGCATCCGGAGTCAACTGCTGGAGGGACCCCATGAGTGAACCAAGTTCCTTGAGGAGTGCAGAGATCTCGGTGCCTGAGACGTTGCCGATATCTTTCACCCCCTGGTCCAATTGCTGCAGCAGGGAATCGTGGCTGGTTGTTGTACTCGTCAACGAAGTCACATCTTGCTGCAGTTGCACCAGTAGGGAGCCGTGGTGTGTGACTGCTCCTGAAAGAGTAGTCATGGATTCCTGGAGGGAGGTCAGGAGGCTCGGGACCATGTCGTCCAGGGCTTGCAGGCTTTGTCGTATAGCCGTGAGTCCTGGTGTCGAGTCCCCAGTCGGGTGAGGCCCCACCCCTATCATCTGCTGCAGGTCGTTGCAAAGCGCATGGCTCAGGCTGCGGCGCAAGAAGTAGTAGAAGAGCAGTACCGACAAGGTAGCCATCACAAGCGTCAAGAGCAGCTGCTGCGGCGTCAAAATTGAGTGCAGGCTAAGCACGGGTACTGCTTGAGCGCGCTCCAAGAAGTCTTGGACCTGCTCCGTCACTGGCTCCATCTCAACAAGGAGGGGGCGCGAGTAGGGAGGCTGGGGATGCTTGGACCAGAGTCGCTACAGAACTGCCAGATGACGAGGCTGAGAAGGTCTACAGGGGGCATGTGAGGTAGTAGTAGTCGTAGTAGTAGTAGTAGTAGTAGTCGTAGTAGTAATAGTAGTAGTAGTAGTAGGCCTAGTAGTAGTAGTAGTAGTAGTAGTAGTAGTAGTAGTAGTAGTAGTAGTAGTAGTAGTAGTAGTAGTAGTAGTAGTAGTAGTAGTAGTGGTAGTAGTGGTAGCAGTAGTAGTAAGTAGCAGTATAGTACTGTAGCAGCAGCATGGAAGTAGTAATCAGAACAATTTAGTTAAACCACTCCTATGGATGACTGCGGCGACACCTACGAAGGGCTATGGCTCGACTTGGCCGAGTTTCCCTTCCGCGCACCTTCCGCGAATTGCCAGTACCCACCCACAGTTTGTGCCGCCAACGACAACGCTTCGGAACTGGCAATCTTCGTGCTCGTAGTGGTCGTGGTGACGGTAGGAGTACAAAGATCCCCCATGGCAATAAGCAAAGCTTACAGCGAGACTGCGAAGTTTCGGACGTAGCGGAGACAAAGATCCCCCAATGAGCAAAGCTTACAGACTGCGAAGTTTGGGACATGGAGTGTAATTGTCTGTATACTCCTTTAGGCTTCCGATCTTATCTGTGTGTTATACTGTTATAATGTAAATACCGTATCTTGCAAGCTTAGCTTATGCTCTACAGCCTGTTCATGATTCAGACCTTCCGCGGGAGCTTCCGCAGCCACATCGCTTTCGCAAACCCTTCCGCATCCTTCCGCGCCGACAGTCCCAAGCCCATTTCAGGATATCCAAGAGGAATTATTTCCACGTTAAGTAGCGGTAGATCTTCCCAAACAAAACCGCAGCCCGCGAGTAGTTTACAAAAACCCTGTTTGTTTCACTCCTTCCGAAATTACAAAACACGCGGGTGGCGCAACGCAGGTGTCATAAAACGCCCAAGCGCCTCAGCGCGCGGTAGCGTAGTAGCAGTAGTAGTGGTAGTAGGTAATAGTCGTCGTCGCAGCAGCAGCAGCAGCAGCAGCAGCGGCAGCAGTAAATGTCGTAGTCGTCGTAGTAGTAGTAGTAGTAGTAGTAGCAGCAGGAGTAGTAGTAGTAGTAGTAGTAGTAGTAGTAGTAGTAGTAGTAGTAGCAGTAGCAGTACTGCCCGTAGTACTAGTAGTGGCAGGAGCAGTAGCAGTGGCAGGAGTAGCAATGGGTTTTGGCGTAATTTGGTGGCATAGTGTAGTAGCAGGTAGCCAGAGCTGAGGTCATGGTGTTGGTGGTGGTGCTGGTGGAGGCGGTGGCGGTCGCAATTACAACAGAAGTCTCCTGTCGTAGCGCAGAAGTGGTTGGCACGCATGCTGCTGAATAGGCTACGTGTAGGTAAAACCCCACTGAAGAGACTGGTAGCAACACACTGGATTGACTTTAAACGCGTATCAGAAAGCCCAGTCTTGGCAAGTGACATGTAGCTGACAACGAAGCTTAGGACGAAAGGGGCGCCGTACTTCTCTGCCAGAATGGAGGTAATGGATTCCCCATTCTTGGTGACACATTCCTCGGGTGGCGAACCCCACGTGTCCGTGACGGATGACATTTTTGGGCATATGTGTGCTTGCCAGAAATCTGCAACAAACATACATCCAAACTGCCACCCGGGATGTAAAATTAATCAATTCGCACAAAGACCTTGCTATCCTGCAAGGTTCCAGACTTGGCTTTGCGTTAGGCACGGTAGAAACCTGCACAGGTTGAAGAATCCGAAAACAAAGGCGCTTCCAGAAACTACCACTTTGACGCCCGCCTTCCCAGCTGTCGGTGAGCGAATTAATCCGTCGACAACTAGCAGAGCAACGTCAAAGACAAGCCCGAGGACTACGACGGCTTAGTGCAGGAAGGGCATCTCCAGTGAAGCATCGGAAAGCTGTAAACATGGACATCGGTATGTTGTAGAAGTATTCCTGCAGCCAACAAGTCATGTTGTTAAGCACGGCAACAAGTCTCATCGAACATGTAGTGTAGTGGCACTGTCTGACGCTGCTGAGATGACAGCTACGTGTCAGAAATGTGCGACTCAAGTGTCGCATCGGCATCCTGCGACATTCCCATTGCAAAAATCGGGCGCACTGTTGTGATTCGTAATGGGAACAGCTTGGAAAAGCTATGCCAAGGTCGTCGACGAAGCTACTGTCATACAAACTTCACCAAAGTTAGAGCACTGAGTCAATCATGCCAACAAGCCATTCAGCGGTTGGTATAGTGTTGGCTTTAACTGACGACACCGAGATCAGCCACGCGCAATACGCAGTCAGCACGATCTCCTACGTGTACGCGAAACATGACGAGTCTCCGCTACCAGTAAGGCTTCTCCAAGTCCGTGCCTCCACGAAGCCCTCGCGCCGCTCTGTAGCATTGCGCAACTCGTCAATTTGATCCAACTGACATGTGCCTTCTAGAACCACCCGACCATTCACCCAAGTAGGGCTCGGAGCCAAAGCATTGACGGAAAGTCCTCGCTTATCCCTCGCAAATCATTGCTGTGGCCCAAGATCATCGTGGCAAAACCGGCAATGACATACCTGAGCGCTTCTTCTACAGAAGCTGCTCGACGCTTGGGTTTCCAAGACATTCCAAGACCATTCAAACGAGGCTCGGATTCAATAGTCCAGCCCTGAACACAGCAAACAGAATCTGCAAGCGTTCTTCTCTGGTCTCCAACACAATGCCGCAATGTATTGGACCATATTGGACCACAGAAGCCTCCAAGGGAACAGCCTCCAACCAGCAAATGGTTACCATGCAAGCTTGGAAGGCTCAGTGCCCTGTGTTGACTAGCAAACTCTACATGCCGACGTGCTGCAACACGGCGAAAAGCAGCACAAAGGCAAGAGACAGGGTCCAAATACCTGCGATGAGTCCTTTAACCATAAGCCGCAAGTCTTTCCTTAGCATCGGAACATTTGACAGTGCAGACACGGTGCGCCATGCGTACTGGCGAATCGACGAATTGATGATCGGACGATTGCACAGCAGCACTACCAGTTGGAATGAATAGGTCAATAGGTATGAGGCAACAAACGTGGCGGAATTGAACAGTATTCGCTCTGAAACGTCAGGGGCATACAAGCACGATCGGAGCACGAGTCAGCCGTGCTCAAGTCACTTGCCCACATCATGCCGGGTCTCATCAACTTCAAGCGGAAGACCTTCCTCAGTCTTGTGACATGCTGCCTCGTCTGTCGGAATGCGGCTCTTCAGCACGTGCGACTCCAACGTCAACCGCGCGTTCAAAGAACTCATAAACTTCTCAAAGCCTCAAGCCTCAGGCAGGTGCCCTGCTTGCTGTTGGGACGCTGGAGTCCTGGATGTATGTTACACGTTGCACTATCGACGAGCATCTTATCTAGGAAAGCCTTCCGGAGAACAACGAGCTTGTTTTCAATGCTGCGGTGATTGCGTTTGACATTGGTTGCAAAAATGTCGGGTGCCTTCAAGTGCTGCAAGCGAATGCAGGCTAGCCTCACAATTCGCGCAAGCCGCAATAGTCGGCAGAATCTAAGCAAAGACGCACCTTCGATAGCTTCAATCTCTGAAGCAGACCTTGGCAGTGCTTGAAACTGCTGCGAGCCAAAGGCACGAAAACACACGCATACATGCAAAAACACGCGTACACACACAAACAAACACATCTGTACAAACAAACGAACAAACAAACATACACACAAGCGAATAAACAAGCGAACACACAAGCACACGCACACACTGAAAAGAAAATAACACATGCGGCATGTTCGATATATGAAAATTGAACTGTATTGTACCGTATGTATTGTATTGTATGAAGTGTATGTATGTATGTATGTAAATTATGCATGTATGCATGTTGGTATGTATGCATGTATGTAGGTAGGTATGTGTGTATTTGCATACATACATGCATGCATACGAACATGCAAACAGGCAGGCCGACAAACAAGCAAACATCTGTATTACATATACGTATGTATCTGTATAGCCGTGGGCAACCTGCCATCATAGGAAAGATCACTGATAAGTGATTCGGACAGACTGACGGGAGAGACTTTGGACAAGGGGGCGTATTATAAGCATTGTCTTTCTCTCTGTCTGCGCGCTGCCTGTCCGAGGCTGAGCGCTGCCCAGCACGGAAGGACAAGCAAATCGTAGATGTGAAATGAAAAAAATAAGCCCCTAGGTCATGACCACATCGGTTTTCAAACTGAAAGGCAACACCGCACTGCGGCTGCTCTGAAGTATTCGATGACCTATTCGATGAGGCAATATACTGACCATCTTAGGCGAAAGGAGCTTCGCGGTTGTTTGCATCATAGCGAACCTCCATAAGGCAGACCCGGACAATCAGACGGCTTCGATTTATGTGTCAAGCTGCCAGAGCAAACCGAGAGAAGTGTCGACAATGCCGGTGCACATCAGGACCATGTCGAACCAGTTCCAAGTTCCTGACGACGAAGGCGGCCAGGCGCAACAGCGGACTGTATGTTCGAGATGACCTCTGAATCTGCTTTTGTTCGAGATGCAGGCGACGATCCTCATGCCAGAAAACCAAGTGAAAGGTAGCACTACTAATTGCTGCTTCGCATGGTTGTAGATATTCTGCCGATGACGAGGCAGACACCATAATCATGACATGCAGATGATGATGGTGATGATGATGGTGATTGTTGCGGTGAAGGCGATGGTGGCGACACTTGACCAAGCCATGTCGATGAGTTGGGTCATGAAGACGATGCAGGTGGCGATGTTGATGATGGCGGCGATGGTGGAGAGAATGATGATGCCAGTGGCTAATTAAGTACATCACGAGGAAGACTCTTGCTAGATCCTGCTTGCTGCTGGCTGTTGATGATGTCAGCATTCAAGATTAGGCTTCACATATATATATATATATATTTATATCTATATTTATATTTATTTGTATTTTTATTTATTTATTTACATATAGTATATACATAGATATATACACATGTTACACCCCCCCTCAGTGACCTACCGTTTTCGGCTTGAGCATGAAGAAGTACGAGGGCCATGTGATGCACAGAGTTGTTGCGGAAGACAGAAAGACTTGTGTGTCAAGACACGAAAACAAATCCCAAGACGACCGGTGCTTTGTTTGCTTTGTGCCGGACGCCGGTGCCTTCAGAGATGGTTGATACAAGCGGTGAGAAAGCAAGTTGGTTGAATGTGGAAGTTTATGAATGTTGAACGAAGGGCGTGCGGGCGTGCGGGGCGTGCGGGGCGGGCGTGCGGGCGTGCGGGCAGGCGGGCGTGCGGGCGTGCGGGGTGCGGGCGTGCGGGCGTGCGGGCGTGCGGGCGCGCGGGCGTGCGGGCGTGCGGGCGTGCGGGCGGGTGGGTGGGTGTGTCTCTGTCTGTGTGTGTGTGTGTGTGTGTGTGTTTGTTTGTTTGTTTGTTTGCTTGTTTGCTTGTGTGTGTTTGTGTTATTCTGCTGTACATGCGACAAACCTTGATTTACATGCTCGCTTGCCTGATGTTTTCCTTTCTGCAGATTTCTTTTGATGTTTGCAGGGGTACATGCGACAAACCTTGATTTACTTGCTCGTTCGCTTGAAGTTTTCCATTGTGAAGATTTCTTAAAAGTTTGCAGGGGGACGGAGGGGGTGCAGGGGAGCTCCGTCCAACGAAGCTTTCCCCTACACCCTAGGAA
Organism: Symbiodinium sp. CCMP2592; assembly: GCA_905221615.1. NCBI lineage: Eukaryota > Dinophyceae > Suessiales > Symbiodiniaceae > Symbiodinium > Symbiodinium sp. CCMP2592. Next base: position 249,892 of record CAJNDT010005874.1, on the reverse strand, counting down.
AACGTACCTGCTTTGCCTGCGCCTGGGCCCCGTCGTGGGCAGCTGGCGAGGCACTCATTGTCGTTCATCTATCATCTCATTTCATGCTACGTCATTCCTTTGTGTCTGGCGTAGCAAGGGGCCGAAACCATACCCCTCATGGATCATTTCATCTTGTTGTATTGCGGACATGTCCATACATGGTTGCCATTTGCAGCATTGAGCAGTCATGTATATTGACCTCTACATCAAAAAGGTGGGACTGCAGAGAGCCTCCTCAGTTGTGTTCGGCAAAGGCTCCCTCATGAGGGCCTTGTCGTTATTCGGCGAAGTTGCCGGCCCACCGGGGTGCTTGTGTTAGCAGTTCTGGAGATCATTTCCGTCTCACAACATGTTCAAGTGGAGATCACTGAGCGGAAATCACACTTCCGGAAATCAGAGTGGAGTGGCGTCCGGAGATCACTGACGACTGCATGTGTTTTCATGTTTAGGCATTTTCTGGCTTGAGACTCGCGTTCAAGTGTTGTTTCAGCAGACCAGATACATGCAGATCAGCTCTTGCTTGGCTTGTATTCCGGAGTGCAGTCTCGAGGAAGGCTGCAATTTACAAAGAACACATTCCGATTCCCTGGACTTACAAAAATGATCGTTCGAATGTTACATTGTACTCCCCAATTCTCAGATTTGGCCGTCACAAGTATTCAGATCAATCGATGGATAGCCGCCATTTTGGCGGGAGCGAAAGAAGGTACGATCTACAAGTCGATCGGTGAAATTGTATTCTGTCATGCACTGTTCGGAAAGTTGCGAGATGAAGAAGTCGACTTGGATGAGCTTGCTTCTATTGTGCCTGGTACCAGTGATCCCGCGGGTGAGACGAAGAGATGTCTTATGCAGGCCTTTCAGAAAGGCAAGCCGTCGGAGAATCCTACAGAATCGTTGAGAGTTGGACATGTGGAGCATGAGACGCCAGGTCGCAGCTCGGAAGGTCCTCAGTTCGAATATGGAACTTCGTCGCATGTTGGACATGTTGTGAAGATTGTGCTCACGGATAAATCCAAGCGCCAGTTCTTGACTCGTTGTTGGAAGACCTGCAAGTCGGACAAGGAGGTGTCGACCTGGATAGACGGCTTGACATTGAGCAAAGCCAACCGTACGAAGTTGACGACATAGACATCACACATTCAACGATGGCATGCGGATCTCCCTGCCATTGAAGAGTTTAGGCCTTATAGCCGGTTGCTCGTTGTCACGGTGATCGCGACGGATCCACATGTACGTGTGATCATAATGTTTACGCCTGTGCTTGGATTGAGCACTGCAACAAATCTGGAGCCAATGCGTGAGTGCATGATGGAGTTGGGCTTCAGTCAGTTGTCGGTTGTTTCCACACATGCTGCGTTATGGCATTGAGGCAAGCCTCAAAGCAACAGTCGAGTGGATTTAGGGGTTGGAGACTTTTAGGTCTGTACGTGCAAGTGATGTGCAAGGGACGTGCAAGTGATGTGCAAGGGAGGTGCAAGTGACGTGAAAGTGACGTGCAGCCGACGTGCAAGTGACGTGCAGCTTACAGCAGGGGTCGTCTGAATCCTTCACCCTTGTGGTTTACGAGTTTTGACCTTATAGTCGGTTGCACGTCGTCATGGTGATCGCGACGGTTCCACATGTGCTTGTGATCACAATGTTTACGCATGCGCTTGGATTGAGCACTGCAGCAAATCTGGAGCCAATGCGTGAGTGCATGATGGAGTTTGGCTTCAGTCAGTTGTCGGTTGTTTTCACAGACGCTGCCCAAGTACGTCATGCAACGATGGAATGGAATTATTCGTCAGGGACGATCGAGGTCGCTGCTTTATCAAGGTTGGAATTCGTACTGGGTTCGCCATATTGCAGAAGGCAAGCCGACTTTCCTCGCAGGTTTCGCTACGGCATTGAGGCAAACCTCAAAGCAACAGTCGAGTGGATTCAGGGGTCGGAGTTTGTAGTTCTGTAGGTGCAAGTGACGTGCAAGGGACGTGCAAGTGATGTGCAAGGGAGGTGCAAGTGACGTGCAAGTGACATGCAACAGAGGTGCAAGTGACGTGCAGCTTACAGCAGGGTTCGGCCATGGCTAAGGCAGACGTTGATGCGTGAAGAGGATATTTATTTATTTATTTGGATGGACTTGCTCGCATTGTACATGGCGCTCAGATCAATGCATCGGGAAGCAATCTCTCCGACGCGAAAGCCCAGGCTGCACAGAAAATCTTAAGCCGATGGCCAAGTGGATTAAGAGGTCGAACACTCGCTGGTCGCAGGTCGCCACGGTGATCGCAATATTATGCATGTGCTTGGATTGAGCACTGCATCAAATCTGTAACCAATGCGTGAGTGGATGATGGAGCTCGGCCTCAGCCAGTTGTAAGTTGTTTCCACATACGCTGCGCTACGGCATTGAGGCAAACCTTAACGCAACAGTCGAGTGGATTTAGGGGTTGGAGACTTTTAGGTCTGTACGTGCAAGTGATGTGCAAGGGACGTGCAAGTGATGTGCAAGGGAGGTGCAAGTGACGTGCAAGTGACGTGCAGCCGATGTGTAAGTGACGTGCAGCTTACAGCAGGGGTCGTCTGAATCCTACACCCCTGTGGTTTAAGAGTTTTGATTTTATAGTCGGTTACACTTTGTCATGGTGATCGCGATGGTTCCACATGTACTTGTGGTCACAATGTTTACGCATGTGCTTGGTTTGAGCACTGCAGCAAATCTGGAGCCAATGCGTGAGTGCATGATGGAGTTTGGCTTCAGTCAGTCGTCGGTTGTTTTCACACACGCTGCGCTAAGGCACTGAGGCAAACCTCACAGCAACTGTCAAGTGGTTTCAGGGGTTGGAGACTTTTAGGTCAGGTCTGTACGTGCAAGTGATGTGCAAGGGACGTGCAAGTGATGTGCAAGGGAGGTGCAAGTGACGTGCAAGTGACGTGCAGCCGACGTGCAAGTGACGTGCAGCTTACAGCAGGGGTCGTCTGAATCCTACACCCTTGTGGTTTAAGAGTTTAGACCTTATAGTCGGTTGCACGTCGTCATGGTGATCGCGACGGTTCCACATGTGCTTGTGATCACAATGTTTACGCATGTGCTTGGGTTGAGCACTGCAGCAAATCTGGAGCCAATGCGTGAGTGCATGATGGAGTTGGGCTTCAGTCAGTTGTCGGTTGTTTCCACACATGTTGCGCTACGGCATTGAGGCAAACCTCAAAGCGACTGTCGAGTGGACTCAGGGGTCGGAGTTTGTAGTTCTGTAGGTGCAAGTGATGTGCAAGGGACGTGCAAGTGATGTGCAAGGGAGGTGCAAGTGACGTGCAAGTTACGTGCATGTGACGTGCAGCGTACAGCCGGGGTCGATGTCGACCTGGATGAGCTTGCTTTCATTGATGATCTCAATGTACGTCGCATTGTTCACCCACTGTGAAGTGAAGGTGCGATCCGGACTTGACTTGATGGTGCGACACGGGAACAAACGCAGTGCTTCGACATGCGGTCTCAGGAACGTCTGTGAGTGCTATGATCATCGATTGCTGCAGGAAGTGATGAGCTGAGATTGTATCCTTTGCCCCCCTTTGGGGGCTGTTTGTGTTATTCTGCTGTACATGCGACAAACCTTGATTTACATGCTCGCTTGCCTGATGTTTTCCTTTCTGCAGATTTCTTTTGATGTTTGCAGGGGTACATGCGACAAACCTTGATTTACTTGCTCGTTCGCTTGAAGTTTTCCATTGTGAAGATTTCTTAAAAGTTTGCAGGGGGACGGAGGGGGTGCAGGGGAGCTCCGTCCAACGAAGCTCTCCCCTACACCCTAGGAAAACGTACCTGCTTTGCCTGCGCCTGGGCCCCGTCGTGGGCAGATGGCGAGGCACTCATTGTCGTTCATCTATCATCTCATTTCATGCTACGTCATTCCTTTGTGTCTGGCGTAGCAAGGGGCCGAAACCATACCCCTCATGGATCATTTCATCTTGTTGTATTGCGGACATGTCCATACATGGTTGCCATTTGCAGCATTGAGCAGTCATGTATATTGACCTCTACATCAAAAAGGTGGGACTGCAGAGAGCCTCCTCAGTTGTGTGCGCCGGGGTCAGTTTTAGCAATACTGAATACATAACTTCTACTTTGGTCCACATTTTCAGGTGATCCTAGGTTCTATCAATATTTGCTTTCGTTCTTTGGGAATCCAGAAGTCTATATAATAATCTTTCCAGCATTCGGTATTCAATAGTTTAACAGTAATTGGCTTATTGCATGTCCAATGTTTTTGGTTAACTTATCTATTACCTTAGCTATTGCGGATAAACTACATCACATCCTTACAAGTAGTATGGAACAGTGATACAAGAGTTAATTTTACAGCTTAATACATGGATCATATCATTACCAACTGGTTAGTTAGGATCTTTTGGCTTGTATGTTACATATCTGGACAAGTATTGCATGCCTACTGACACTACTTCACAACTAATGTTATCTGCTATATTATATCTGTCATGTAGGCTGCTTACAATAGGTGGTTTAACTGGCATTATACTTGGTAATTAATGCTATGGATATGGGTCTTCATGACCGCTAGTATGTTGTTGCGCACTTTTTCTGTCTTGTCATTAAATACAATCAATGCTACTCTATATTAGGACTATTGTATGTATTGTCCGATGCAACATTAAAATGACTTACTAGCGCTAGATGAACAGCTATAGGTGTTGGTATGAATGATTCAGGATGGCTGTGTGTAGTAGTTAGTGTTCTAATGATGTTATGTGTTCGTTTACGTGATGACATGTCAGTGGTTGCTAATGTTGAAGCCTAATAACTAGGCCTAATAGAGTACAAAACTATGGAGATTACTTAATATAGTGGTTGGAACAATACTAGTTCCGTT